>JAAAWM010011147.1:0-64108 GCA_036873465.1 Thinopyrum obtusiflorum
CCCCCCCCCCCGCCGCCACTAGTGCGGAGTCATATGATATTAATGTTGCATTGCTAAATCTTGTTATGAAAGAACAATTTTTTTGGAAATCCTAATGAAAATGTACCTTCGTTGAATAATGTGATATGCAAAATAAAAAAGATTTGGATAATGATATTATTAAGTTGAAATTATTTCCTTTCTCGCGAAGATATTGTGCTAAAACTCGGTTTTCATCCTTGCCTCGCAATAGTATTGATTCATGGGATAAATGATGCTTTTATTGACAAGTATTTTCCTCCTGCTTAGATTATTTCTCTTAGAAATCAAATTATGAATTTTAATCAACTTGAGCAAGAACATGTTGCACAATCTTGGGAGAGAATGAAATTAATGATTAGAAATTGTCCCACTCATGGTTTAAGTTTATGGATGATAATACAAAATTTTCTATGCGGGACTAAACTTTGTTTCTAAAAATCTCCTAGACCCTACTGCAGGTGGTACCTTTATGGTAATTACATTGGGGGAGGATACAAAGCTTCTTGATAATATGATGACAAATTATTCTCGATGGCACACCGAACTAGCTCCAACTGGTAAGATGGTAAACTCTATTAAAGAAATTGCTATGTTGAGTGATAAAATGGATGCTCTTATGAATATGTTTACTAGTAAAAATTCTCAAGTTGATCTTAATGATGTGCCACTATCTACTTTGATTGAGCAAAATAATGATGCCATTGATGTGAATTTTGTTGCCAGAAATAATTTCAACAATAATGCTTATAGAGCTAATTTCAATCCTAGACCGTATCCCGAAAATTCCTCTAATAATTATAGTAATTCATACAATAATAATAGGATACCTACTGATCCTGAGAATCACATTAAAGAATTTATTAGTTCTCAAAATATTTTCAATGCTACGGTAGAAGAAAAACTACATAAAGTAGATGATATGGCTAGAAACATGGATATAATTTCTCATGATGTGGAAACTCTTAAAATTAAAACTTTGCCACTTAAGCATTATATTAATGAGTCATTTGTATGTATATGCTATGATTACATTTGTATGTGTATGATATGCTAGAGATGGGGGGGGGGGGGGGGGGGGGGGGGGGGGGGGGGGGGGGGGGGGGGGGGGGGGGGGGGGGGGGGGGGGGGGGGGGGGGGGGGGGGGGGGGGGGGGGGGGGGGGGGGGGGGGGGGGGGGGGGGGGGGGGGGGGGGGGGGGGGGGGGGGGGGGGGGGGGGGGGGGGGGGGGGGGGGGGGGGGGGGGGGGGGGGGGGGGGGGGGGGGGGGAGCAGAAAACAAAATTCAAAAACTAATAACAGTAGCGCGGGGTATGGCTTTAGCAGCAGCGTGCTCGTAGCAGTAGAGCTCTTTGTTAAAGGGCGCTGCAGCTATTAGCAGCAGCGCGTGTTGCATACAGACGCTGCTGCTGTACCTAGATAGTAGCAGCGTGGGTAGAACTGCGCTACTGATAAGCATTAGCTGTAGCGCCGTATCAGTAGCGCGGCAACCCGCGCTACTGATAAGCATTTAACCCGCACTACTGCTAGGCTTTTCCCTAGTAGTGGTGCTTTGTAATGGGTTCAATCTTGCCGTGTCCTCACCCAGTTACAGAAGGGGTAGTGAGGCACGTATTGTATTGTTGCTATTAAGGGTAAAACGATGGGGTTTAATCATATTGCTTGAGTTTACTTTGTCTACATCATGTCATCTTTCTTAAGGCGCTACTCTATTTGTCATGAACTTAATACCATAGATGCATGCTGGATAGCAGTCGATTGGTTGAGTAATAGTAGTAGATGCATGCAAGAGTCGGTCTACTTGTCACGGACATGATGCCTATATACATGATACTTGCCATGAATACGTCATAACTATGGGCTTTTCTATCAATTGCCCAACAGTAATTTGTCTACCCACCGTATGCTATTGTTTCGAGGAAGAAGCTTCTAGTGAAATTATGGCCCTGGGTCTACTTTAATCATATTATAAAAACCAAAAATACCTTGCTGCGATTTATTTACTTTTATTTTGTTTTCCAATTTATCTATCTACCTATACAAGATTTGATCCTTGCAAGTAACGAGTTCAAGTTGATTGACAACTCTCTTGCCCGCATTGGGTGCAAGTATTTGCTTTCATGCGTGCAGGTGTTGTTCACTAGGATTTGCGTGTTTCTCCTTTTGGTTCAATAAACCTTGGTTCTCACTGAGGGAAATAATTATCTCTACTATACTACTTCACCCTTCCTCTTTGGGGAAAACCCCGACGCAGCTCACAAGTAGCAGAAAGAATTTCTGGCGCCGTTGCCAGGGAGACATCATCAAATCACTACAAGTACCTTCACTCAAACTATCATCTGCTTGCTCTACTTTTCATTTGGCTCTCTTTTTCATCTCTCTACACTTCTCATAATAATAAAAACACAAAAACATTTTGCTGTGTTAGTTTGCTTGCTTGGTCACTATGTCTCAAGAGAACACTAAGTTGCGTGTTTTCTCAAGTACTAATAATAATGATTTTATTAGTACTCCAATTGCCCCCCCCCCCCCCCCCCCCCCCCGGGGGGGGGGGGGGGGGGGGGGGGGGGGGGGGGGGGGGGGGGGGGGGGGGGGGGGGGGGGGGGGGGGGGGGGGGGGGGGGGGGGGGGGGGGGGGGGGGGGGGGGGGGGGGGGGGGGGGGGGGGGGGGGGGGGGGGGGGGGGGGGGGGGGGGGGGGGGGGGGGGGGGGGGGGGGGGGGGGGGGGGGGGGGGGGGGGGGGGGGGGGGGGGGGGGGGGGGGGGGGGGGGGGGGGGGGGGGGGGGGGGGGGGGGGGGGGGGGGGGGGGGGGGGGGGGGGGGGGGGGGGGGGGGGGGGGGGGGGGGGGGGGGGGGGGGGGGGGGGGGGGGGGGGGGGGGGGGGGGGGGGGGGGGGGGGGGGGGGGGGGGGGGGGGGGGGGGGGGGGGGGGGGGGGGGGGGGGGGGGGGGGGGGGGGGGGGGGGGGGGGGGGGGGGGGGGGGGGGGGGGGGGGGGGGGGGGGGGGGGGGGGGGGGGGGGGGGGGGGGGGGGGGGGGGGGGGGGGGGGGGGGGGGGGGGGGGGGGGGGGGGGGGGGGGGGGGGGGGGGGGGGGGGGGGGGGGGGGGGGGGGGGGGGGGGGGGGGGGGGGGGGGGGGGGGGGGGGGGGGGGGGGGGGGGGGGGGGGGGGGGGGGGGGGGGGGGGGGGGGGGGGGGGGGGGGGGGGGGGGGGGGGGGGGGGGGGGGGGGGGGGGGGGGGGGGGGGGGGGGGGGGGGGGGGGGGGGGGGGGGGGGGGGGGGGGGGGGGGGGGGGGGGGGGGGGGGGGGGGGGGGGGGGGGGGGGGGGGGGGGGGGGGGGGGGGGGGGGGGGGGGGGGGGGGGGGTTCTTCTTTCATAGTTGTGGATGCTTGCGAGAGGAGTTAATCATAAGTGGGAGGCTTGTCCAAGTAAGGACAGCACCCAAGCACCGGTCCACCCACATATCAATTTATCAAAGTAACGAACGCGAATCACATGAGCATGATGAAAACTAACTTGATGATAATTCCCATGTGTCCTCGGGAGCGCTTTGCTTTATATAAGAGTTTGTCCAGGCTTATCCTTTGCTATAAAAAGGATTGGACCACCTTGCTGCACCTTTGCTACACTTGTTACCCATTACGAATTATCTTGGTACCAAACTATCTGTTACCGATAATTTCAGTGCCTGCAGAAAATACCTTGCTAAAAACCGCTTGTCATTTCCTTTTCCTCCTCATTGGGTTTGACACTCTTACTTATCAAAAGGACTATGATTGATCCCCTATACTTGTGGGTCATCAGTAACGTAATATGAGGAATGTCCTCAAGAGTGCCGAGAAGGACTTTGTCCTACCGCATGCTTTCGGTATTCTCCCGCTACTGCAATGGATGATGTGACTATTATCCTTTGATCCAAAAGCTAGAATTCTGTTATGGTCAAGTGCAATATATTTGCTTCCATGAGACCTGAACTTCAAAAGTTTGGGATAGTTATATGATATTCATGGAACTAAAAATTAGTTTCAGATACAAACAAAGGATAAAAGATATGAGATATCCAAAGCAATGTTTGTTTGCAAAGTATTAGTAAAGTGTTGATTGTGCATTTAACTGATAAGAGAAGGATCCAGAAGAACGCCTCTCAAGTAATGTCTTACACGCCTAGGAAGTCCGGGGCTGGTGCCACTCTTAAAGTTGGGTGCTTCTTCTGAGAGTAGGAGAAATATTGGAAGTAAAACTATTAGAAGAATAAAGGCGAAAAGAAAGAAGACTGGAATGTCTAGCTCATGTATGAATGTCATATGACTTATAGATGTATGGAAGGCTGGTCAAAGATATAATTCGTCGGAATTGTGATTAAACATGTTAGTCACTGATTCTTGGGTATTGTGATTAAAAGTTGATCACAGGGATACCCGCTCGATTGCATTCTGTTGTGACTCGATGCAAGAACTACTACAGCCTAAAAGACTTGCTAGTAATGAGGTTTAGATATCCACTGGGAACATAGTAAAAGTTACTATACCTTCCATCGATGTATTACCTCTGTATTTATTTTCATAATTCATTTCTGGAGTTTCATACACTCTAGCCCATTGCATAAAGTATGTTGCAAGAAAGTTGTTCATGGATACGTCTCCAACATATCTATAATTTTTGATTGTTTCATGCTACTATATTATCAATATTGGATACTTTATAAGCATTTTTATGCTATTTTATATCATTTTTTGGGACAAACCTATTAACCCTGTGCCAAGTGCCAGTTACTATTTTTTGCTTGTTTTTGCTTTTAAAAAAAATCAATATCAACCGAAGTCCAAACATAATGAAACTTTACAATGATGTTTTCTAAACCAAAAGGGACCCTAGAAGCTTCTGGAGAAGACTACACGAGCTACGGGAGAGCGACAAGCTTGTAGGGCATGCCCTAGAGGATAGGGTGCGCCAATTGAGCTCATGGGCCCCAAGCAGCTCCTCCTAATTCTGACTCTATAAATTCACATATATTCCCAAACCACCAGAAAGGAGCCCAAAACACTTTTTCCACCGACGCAAGTCTCTGGTCCCACGTGATCCCATCTGGAGGCCTTTTTTGGTACTCTGCCGATGGGGGAATCGATCATGGATGGCTTCTTCATCAACCGTGCTGCCTTCTGATGATGCGTGAGTAGTTCACCACAGTCCTATGGGTCCATAGCTAGTAGCTAGATGGCTTCTTCTCTCTCTTTGATCTTCAATACCATTTTCTCCTCGATCTTCTTCGAGTTCTATCCGATGTAATCTTCTTTTGAGGTGTGTTTGTTGGGATGCGATGAATTCTGGGTTTATGATTAGATTATTCATTGAAAGTAATTGAGTCTTTTCTAAACTTTATTATGCATGATTGTTATTGCTTTGTATTTCTCTTTGATCTATCCGTTTGGTTTGGCCAACTAGATTGATTTATCTTCAGTGGGAGAGGTGCTTTGTGATGGGTTCAATCTTGTGGTGCTCTATATCCTAGTGACAGAAGGGGACAAGATACATATTGTATTGCTACCATTAAGGGTAAAACGATGGGGTTTAATCATATTGCTTGAGTTTACTTTGTCTACATCATGTCATCTTGCTTAAGCGGCATTACTCTGTTTGTCATGAACTTAATACCATAGATGCATGCTGGATAGCGGTCGATTGGTGGAGTAATAGTAGTAGATGCAGGCAGGAGTCAGTCTACTTGTCATGGACGTGATGCCTATATACATTATCATTGCCATGAATATGTCATAACTATGCGCTTTTTTATCAATTGCCCAACAGTAATTTGTTTACCCACTGTATGCTATGTGTTCAAGAGAGAAGCCTCTAGTGAAAACTGTGGCCCCGGGGGTCTACTTTAATCATATTACTAAAACCAAAAATACATTGCTGCAATTTATTTACTTTCTCTTTGTTTTGCAATTTATCCATCTACCTATACAAGATTTGATCCTTGCAAGTAACGAGTTCAAGGGGATTGACAACCCTCTTGCTCGCGTTGGGTGCAAGTATTTGCTTTTGTGTGTGCAGGTGCTGTTCACGAGGATTTGCATGGTGCTCCTATTGGTTCGATAAACCTTGGTTCTCACTGAGAGAAATACTTATCTCTACTGTACTGCTTCTACCTTCCTCTTCGGAGAAAAAACCCAACGCTGCTCACAAGTAGCAGAAAGAATTTCTGGCGCCGTTCCGGGGAGCTATCATCAAATCCTATCAAGTACCTTCACTCAAACTATCATATAACTTGCTCTACTTTTTATTTGCCTTTTTATTTACCTCTCTTTTTCATCTTCCTCCACTTCCCTAAAAAACGAAAAACACAAAAATATTTTACTTTGCTTGTTTACTTGCTTTGCTTGATGTTGCTATCATATCTGAATTTGAGAATGTTCCTGCCACTAGTGCGAAACCTTTTGATCATCAAACTATGCTTATGGAAAATGGAAATATTAAAAGAAGCTTTGATAAAGTTGCTAAAGAAAAGTTAGATAACCTTGCCGATGATGATCCTAATGAAGAAGAACCCACTATTATGTATACTAAAAAAACGCCGTATAGGTAGTGGTAATATTATTGGCAAATGCATTATTCAATATTTCTTTACATGTGCTGGCACATTACCTATGTTAGGAGGATCTATTCTTGCTAAAACTAATAGTCTTGCAAATGCCATATCTTTGCTTATAGTTGAATTTGAAACCCCCCCCCCCCCCCCCCCCCCCCCCCCCCCCCCCCCCCCCCCCCCCCCCCCCCCCCCCCCCCCCCCCCCCCCCCCCCCCCCCCCCCCCCCCCCCCCCCCCCCCCCCCCCCCCCCCCCCCCCCCCCCCCCCCCCCCCCCCCCCCCCCCCCCCCCCCCCCCCCCCCCCCCCCCCCCCCCCCCCCCCCCCCCCCCCCCCCCCCCCCCCCCCCCCCCCCCCCCCCCCCCCCCCCCCCCCCCCCCCCCCCCCCCCCCCCCCCCCCCCCCCCCCCCCCCCCCCCCCCCCCCCCCCCCCCCCCCCCCCCCCCCCCCCCCCCCCCCCCCCCCCCCCCCCCCCCCCCCCCCCCCCCCCCCCCCCCCCCCCCCCCCCCCCCCCCCCCCCCCCCCCCCCCCCCCCCCCCCCCCCCCCCCCCCCCCCCCCCCCCAGACAATTTGTGCATATGCATCCTGCCATACAAAGGATACTTCTAGAATTCTTGAACATTCATGATCCTTCTGTTAAACGTGTAGCCACTATATTTTTAGCTTATGAATTTATCCACATCATGAAGGAGGCAAGAGAAAGATTTGCTTATTACAATATCAATAGTGGATGCCCTCCTATAGAAGAAATTCTTTACAACCAAGAGGAAATTAGGAGGTTACAATCTCCAGATTATACCGCTTACAAGGAGAATCTTAGGAAAAAGGTTCCCCCATCCGTTTTGCTTGATAAACTTTTCGAACATAATGATAATTTTGCTATACAAAATAATGGATTGGGGTGTGTGCTTAAGAAAAGGCTATAGGAACATATTTAAAGAAACATGTATAACGAAAAAATAGTCATCACTTACAAAGGGCCAAATTAGGAACCTCCTCCTCCTAACCTAGATCTTGCGGATCCTTACCCTATTAAATTTAGCCCTTTTGAATATTTTTGCTTACCTCTTAGGAAGCTTTCTGCTGAAAGAAGGGAGTATGAGATGAACATGGATGATCTCCCTTACTTTTATTATGACAATACTTGAAACATTGCCTTACGCCTAGCTAGGGGCGTAAAACAATACCGCTTGTTGGGAGGCAACCCAATAATTATCTTAATTTTTTGCTTTTACTTTCTCTTTTGGTGTGTTGAAACAATTATAGCTACTGTTATGATTGTGTTTTTTATGTTTTAATTAGTGTTTGTGCCAAGTAAAGCCTCTGGGATGATTTGGTTAATAGTTGACTTGATTCTGTGCAAAAATAGAAACTTTTGTGTCCAGTGCAGAAATTTATAAAAATTACTAGTACATGATATTTGTCTGAATTTTTACAAATGATTGATATAAAAATTACCCACGTTGTCCTAATTTTTCAGAATTTTTAGAGTTACATAATTATGATTTTTTTAGATCAATACAGACTGGTCTGTTTTAGACAGATTCTGTTTTTGGTGCATATTTTGCTTGTTTTAATGATGCTATGGATTATATCGGCGGGGGGGGGTATAAATCAGGGAGAAGTTAGAATACAATAGGTATTATGCAAGAATAAATTATGAATGAGTCTACAATAGTACCTAAAGTTTATTATTTGTCTATTATACTAACGGATATCATGAGGTTTCTGTCGAGTTTTGTGTGCTGAAGTTTTGGAGTTTTGGGTGAGATCACGATGGATGAAGGAATAAAGAGCGGCAAGACCCTTAGCTTGGGGATGCCCAAGGCACCCCAAGGTAATATTCAAGGAAGACCCAAGCATTTAAGCTTGGGGATGCCCCGAATGGCACCCCTCTTTCGTCTATAATATATCGGTATGTTACTTGGAGCTACATTTTTATTCATCACATGATATGAGTTTTACTTGGAGCATCTTGTGCCATAGTTTTATTTTGTTTTTAGTTTTCCACAATCATTGTTTGCTGGACACAATTTTGAGAGGGACATGCATTTATCATGATTTGTTAGAATACTCTATGTGCTCCACTTATATCTTTTGAGCTAGGCAGTTGCTCTAGTGCTTCACTTATATCTTTTAGAGCACGGCGGTGGTTATATTTTATAGAAATGATTGCACTCTAATGCTTCACTTAAATATTTTTGAGAGTCTATAAATAGTAAGTGGTAATGAATATGAGTTATAAGACTAGTCCAGAAATGATAGGTATTCAAGGGGGATATAATAAAAACTTTCATGTAGATCACTAAATTTGAAACGCATGGTTTAACTATATTGATGTCATAATATGAAAGGATATAGGTTCATGATCATTGGTTAGTAGAAATATTGGTATTAAAGCTTGTTATTAATTGCTCATCTAAGTGTTGGTCATGGCATGGTGGGGAGGTCCGAGCATTTTTTATGTCTGAAATGAAATCCTTTTGTGCTGTTATAATCGGGGGTGCGCGATGGTTAACTCCTACCAACCTCCTCCCTAGGGGCATGTGAGTAGTACTTTGCTTTGAGGGCTAATAGACTTTTATAATAAGTATGTGAGTTCTTTATGACTAATGTGAGTCCATGGATTATACGCACTCCTACCTTTCCGCAATTTGCTAGCCTCTCTGGTACCGTGCAATGCCCTTTCTCACCTCAAGAGTTGGTGCAAACTTTGCCGGTGCATCCAAACCCCGTGATATGATATGCTCTATCACACACAAGCCTCCTTATATCTTCCTCAAAACAGCCACCATACCTACCTATCATGGCATTTCCATAGCCATTCTGAGATATATTGCCATGCAACTTCCACCGTTCCGTCACATGACTTGTGCGTTCATCATCATATTGCTTAGCATGATCATATGGGCATCTCCATAGCCCGTTGATCCACCGAGTTGATACGAGACTTTCTTCCTTTTGACTTCTCCTATTGATCCCTACCACCGCATTCTATTCCACCTAGTGCTATGTCCATGGCTCATGCTCTTGTATTGCGTGAAGTTGAAAATACTGAAGTGTGTTAGAAGTACGATCCAATTGCCTGGTTTGACACCGAGGTTCTCATGATTTATATTTATGCGATGAAGGCGGAGTCATGCCATGCTAACATGATAAAATGAGGGGGGATAACATTCATTAAGGATCGTATCTTTTGAAAAAGTAATGATTATGCTTCTTATATTCATGGATATTATTATGTTGATACTGTTACTTCATCGTTTCTCAATATTTATACCGTCATAGAGATTACATGATACACATGTTAGGTAGCATTTCACATCAAAAATTCTGTTTTTATCATTTACCTACTCGAGGACGAGCAAGAATTAAGCTTGGGGATGCTTGATACATCTCCAACGTATCTATAATTTTTTATTGTTTCATGCTACTATATTATCAATCTTGGATACTTTATATGCATTTTTATGCTATTTTATATCATTTTTTGGGAATAAACTATTAACCCAGTGCCCAGTGCCAGTTGCTGTTTTCTTCTTGTTTTTGGCTTTTTAGAAAATCAATATTAAACGAAGTCCAAACACGATGAAACTTTACGGTGATTTTTTTTCGACCAAAAGGGATCCTAGAAGCTTTGGGAGAAGACCAAACAAGCTACGGGAGAGCAACGAGCTCGTAGGGCGTGCCCTGGGGGGTAGGGCGCCCCCTTGAGCTCATGGGCCCCACACAACTCCTCCTGACCTAATTCTGACTCTATAAATTCACATATATTCCCAAACCACCATAAAGGAGCCCAAAACACTTTTTTCGCTGCCGCAAGTCTTTGTTCCCATGTGATCCCATCTGGAGGTCTTTTCTGGTACTCTACCGGAGGGGGATCGATCATGGAGGGCTTCTTCATCAACATTGCTACCTTCCGATGATGTGTGAGTAGTTCACCATAGACCTACGGGTCCATAGCTAGTAGCCAGATGGCTTCTTCTCTCTCTTTGATCTTCAATACCATGTTCTCCTTGATCTTCTTGGAGTTCCATCTGATGTAATCTTCTTTTGCGGTGTGTTTGTTGGGATCCGATGAATTGTGGGTTCATGATTAGATTATTCATTGAAAGTAATTGAGTCTTTTCTAAACTTTATTATGCATGATTGTTATAGCTTTGTATTTCTCTCCAATCTATCCGTTTTGTTTGGCCAACTAGATTGATTTATCTTCAGTGGGAGAGGTGCTTTGTGATGGGTTCAATCTTGCGGTGCTCTATATCCCAGTGACAGAAGGGGACAAGACACATATTGTATTGCTGCCATTAAGGGTAAAATGATGGGGTTTAATCATATTCCTTGAGTTTACTTTGTCTACATCATGTCATCTTGCTTAAGGCGTTACTCTGTTTGTCATGAACTTAATACCACAGATGCATGCTGGATAGCGGTCGAATGGTGGAGTAATAGTAGTAGATGTAGGCAGGAGTCGGTCTACTTGTCACGGACGTGATGCCTATATACATGATCATTGCCATGAATATGTCATAACTATGCACTTTTCTATCAATTGCCTAACAGTAATTTGTTTACCCACCATATGCTATGTGTTCGAGAGAGAAGCCTCTAGTGAAAACTATGCCCCCCGGGTCTACTTTAATCATATTACTAAAACTAAAAATACCTTGCTGCAATTTATTTACTTTCTTTTTGTTTTGCAATTTATCCATCTACCTATACAAGATTTGATCCTTGCAAGTAACGAGTTTAAGGGGATTGACAACCCTCTTGCCCGCGTTGGGTGCAAGTATTTACTTTTGTGTGCTGGTGCTGTTCACAAGAATTTGCGTGGTGCTCCTATTGGTTCGATAAACCTTGGTTCTCACTGAGGGAAATACTTATCTCTACTGTACTGCTTCTCCCTTCCTCTTCGGGGAAAAAAACCCAATGTAGCTCACAAGTAGCATTCATAAGAGAACAATTGTTGTTCGGTGTTATGAATAACATAAGGGCCATCCTTCCATTTTGAATATTGATGATAATATAATACGTCCATAACACCGATGCTAAATGTCGCAAGACTAAAAGAATACCACATTTGTGTCGCACTGCGTTTGGTCACATTGGAGAAACCCGCATGGAGAAATTCCATTGTGATGGATTTTGAAGTCATTTTGATTATGAATTATCTGACACTTGCAACTGTCGTCTGAAAAGTGAAGTGACTAAAATAACGTTCACAGGCCATAAGGAATGAGCAATGAACTTATTGGTGATCATACATTTTGATGTGTGTAGTCGGATAAATGTTGTTGCTAGTAGTGGATTTGTGTATCTTTAGTAATGACTCAAGTAGATATATGGATATTTAGTTCATGAGACATAAGTCTGGATCTTTTGAATTAGTTCAAAAGGTTTTCAGAATGAAGTAGAAATTGCTGTAACAAGAAAAATATGTTTCTGCAATTAGATTGTAGAAAGAAATAATTGAGTTACAAGTTTAGTGAATATCTGATGAGTTGTGAAAAGAGTTTCATAACTTGCATCTCCCGAAACACCACTGAGAGTGGAATATCCGTTAAGATGTAACCAAACCATATATGACATGGTAAGATCAAAGATGGCATAAATCAATTTGCCATTATCACTTTTAAAGTAATGCTTTAGAGGCTTTTACACTAAAAAGAACGCCATCGGATCTGTTGAAATAACGCCATCGTGTGGTACGCCCAACCATGTTTTGTCTTTTCTTAACATTTGGAATATGGAGCTTATGTAAAATGTTTACAAACCTATTCTAAATCAGACAAGTGCAACTTTGTAGGTTATCCCAAATTGTTGGGTATTCCTCCATCACTATACCGAGGCAAAAGGTTTGCCACATAGAACGGTACGATTTTGAAGAAAATGTTTCTTGCAAAAGAGTGAGTGGGGAGGACAGGGTAACTCGATAAGATAACAGTATCTTTGTCATTAGGTCAAAGGAAAGAAACCTTGGAAGTAATTTCAGAGTTTCCTACTATGACTAATACGGAAGCCTCTTCGTGAGATGTATAGACTTCGGTCGAACTTGGAGCTGAACCACGTAGGAAAAACTCATGCAAACCTCTAAGGTGTGCAAATGAGATATTGCTGTTAGACAAAAATATACATATGATATAGAATGAAGCATTGATGGGCCCTAACTTCGGAATTGGCTAAATGCCAATATAATCCGTGATAGTATTCATATACATGATTCAAGTTTAGAAATTGACAAACCCTTCGAAAGACTTAGAGTCTAATGAATATGAATGGAACTATGAAACTGATATGGATAAAAATGTTTTATCCATAAAGCTCGACTTGTTTCTATAAATAAATTCAAGTTCACTACGGCGAGATTATCTCACCGTGGCGAAGCTTAAAGTCGGTTCGGGTTATACTAGCAATTAATACATATTTCAATCATGAGATATGATACATGGATTCCAAAAGGATTTCCATGAGATGGAAATACAACCAAGGACATGTATGTGATATAGTCCAAAGTATTTTGTCAATCCAGAGGATACTAGCGAGTGTGCAAGCTTCAGAGGTCCTGTAATGGACAGAAGTAAGCATAATGGAGTTGGAAACTTCGTATGATGAAATAGTCAAAAGAGTTTGATTTCATCAAAGGATAGCGAAATGCTTATGGTTAAAGAGAGTAAGTGGGAGCATAATAATATTTCTAAAACCATGTGTGCTTGACACATTGTTGATTGGAAATAATATAAATTTCTTGACATGAATTAGAACTTCACTGAAAAATAGTTTTTTGATGAAGTGCTTGGGCTAGGTAGCCTTGATATTAGGCATAATTATCTATGGAGATAGAATTGCCTAATAGGGCTAAGCCAAAATACATATTGACAAGATGCTAAAACAATTTAGCATGAGAACGCCAAGGAGTGATTCTTGCCGAAGTCACATGAAAAGAGTTTAGCAAGACTCGATGTCCTAAAACACTGATGAGCAAAATACATGATGGAGATTCCACACACTTTGGTGTTTGGATTAATCATGTATTTCATGGTATGTAAAACAACCAGATATGTCCAGTACTCCAAATTAGTTGCGAGTAAGAAACCAAAGTGATCAAAGTATTGATCATATGATAGTAGTGAAAGATGTCGTTGTGAACTAAAGTAGTACTAATGACATGTTTTCCCACAAGCCGAGATTATGAAGTGCTCGTTGTAAGGAGTTACATCGATACAGTCTTCCATAATGCTCCATGAGAGTTTTGATTTAAATTAAGGGTTTTGTGAAATACACGATATGGTGGCACAGTAAGTTGGAATTGTTCCAAATAGGTTACTGTGGTGAATTCTATAATGGAGGCTAAGTATGTTGCTGCTTTAAAAGCGACAAAGAAGATGTTGACTCATATAGTTCATTCATGAACTTAGTATGATTCCAAGATGGCTTTGGTCAATGGAACACTATTGTAGATAATTGCTCCATAGCTCAGTCTAAGTAGTCAAGGTTCGACCAGTGATTCACATATATACAAAGCCAAGTCCACACAAAATATGAATTTTGTGAAAGCATGAAAATGCGAGGATATGCAAAGATACACACAGACCTGAAGTTGTCAGATCCGTTGGACAAAGACTATAACACAAGCGAAGCATATTTTACACCAGCATGCCATAGGTGTAAAGTGCATTAGCATTGAATAGATTATTGACTCTAGTTTAAGTGGGAGTCTGTAGGAAATATACCCTAGAGGTAATAATAAATGTTATTATTTATTTCCTTGTTCGTAATTATGTTTACATTTCGTGCAATAACTGCTATGGTTCTCGAGTCTACAATAACAACGAGGCTCAGAGGAAAACTCATATGCATGAGCGGAATAATAAACGGTAATATGTATTCCTAGTCATGCCTCTAAGACTAGCTCAAGTGTTGCATGATGATTATGTTTCCTTGATCATGGGCATGTCTATGCCGGCAACTTTGAGGACACTATGTTAGAAGACCAATTGTGTTGAATCAACCCAATTGATGTTATGCTATGAGATACATTCATCATAAGTTGATAGTATATAACACAGAGAATGTTAATGTTTGCATAATTCCTTAGACCATGAGAGTATCGAGTTCCTTCACACTTTCTTTATGAACTTTGGGGTTTGTTAAACGTCATCCGTAACAGGGTGGCTATTACGGTGGCTTACGGGTTCGTGAAAAAGTATGACAAGGGACTAGATAGCTCAAGACTGGGATTTGCTCATTCAATGATGGAGAGATATTCTTTGGGCCCTCTCAATGTTACGGTATCCATCATCATCTGACCAGACACAATGTGATTTGATCACGGGGATGCCGGAACATGGGAACGAGAAAAGAGAACAAAACCGGTAACAAGAATACTGGCATAGTGGACAAGGTTGTTGATTCATGGGGATACCGATAAATATCACCTCAGGTTTTTGTAACATATCACAAAGTAACAGGAATAGCACATGGAAGCTATAGGTTCACTTGAATATTCATTCGTGTGGGTATAGGCATCAATATGGATGTCCACGGTTCCGCTATTGATCATTGATTGAAAAGTGTTTCGGTCATGTCTATATTTCACCGAACCTACAGGGTCACATGCTTAAGGGTCATCTATCTATTGAGTACTAGATTAGGAGATAGAGAAAAAGTCACCGGAAAAGTTTTGGAGACGATGAAAAAGTTTCAGAGACACCGAAAATGTTTCGGAGAGAAAACCGAAAATTATTTCGGAGTAAACCATCGTACCAGAAATATTTTGGAACACATCTAGAGTTATTTTAGAGGGTGTCAAAAATGTTCTGGGACCTTCCGGAATTTTTTCGAAGTGAAAGCGCAGAAAAACATCTGGTCCCAGCGTGGAGGGACAAGATTCCCTGATTCGTTGGAGTGTTTTATGGGGGCGCCCCCTTTAGGGGCAGCCCATTTTTGGTGGGTGCTCATTTGGGAGGGGGTCCATGGTGGGGGGCAAGCCCCACAAAATTTGGAGACATGTTGGAAGAGTGGTGGGGCCCCCTTGGGGGGCCCCAAATTTCAGCCATGGTGGTGGGGGGGGCCCCTTGTGAGCGTCCTCCCACAAATGCTGAGGTGATGTTGGGAAGGGGGCCCCCCTCTTTTGGGCTGCCATCTCCTTGCCCCTTCACCCCTACTTCTATAAATAGAGGAGGAGAGGAGCTCTCCAACACACAAGTTTCATATCTGAAATTCTCATACAAATGGCATACAATGATCTGCCTGTCTCTCTCCCTCCATGAAATAGTTTCGTAGCACCGAAAGGCTGTCTAGACTCAGGAAGGGATTAGTTCTGGGTGGTGAAACCCTGCTGGATAGGTGACACCGTATGTGTGCAACCCAGTAGAGAGGTCATACATTCGATCTTCTATTCGAGTGGCTGCTGGAGGGCTGTCTGAGGGACTGTCCGGGAAACTATCTGAGAGACGGCCGGAGAGCTGTCCGAGGGGCTGTCCACGGGAGAACATCCTCATGGTTGGGAGGTTGTAAATTCCTAGGTACGGGGACTGCATGAATGATCTTCACCAACTCTACTTCCACTGTGCTTCGAGTTGCAATGATCAGATCAAACCTTGTATGCATCTTCATAGTGGTCCTGGGCTGGTGCATAGGACGAATTTTTTTGTTTTCTTCTGTGTTACCCAACAGGCACAGTCTCTGTTGTTGCCTCAGAATTTCTGAATCTTTTCACTTAGTAAGACCGAAATGCAAATAGAGAAAACCTAAAGTTGACTTTTGAACTCAATTTTTTGCAAAAACTTCTGCATTTTGTGATCCTCATCTTGTCTATCCCCACCTATCTACTTCACATGGTCAGCTTGCAAGATGTCAGGGTCAGAGGATAGCCAGAATAGAGAGATAGAAGAGGATGTTGAGATGAGCATAGGAACTGATCCAGAGAGCT
This sequence comes from Thinopyrum obtusiflorum, assembly GCA_036873465.1. NCBI lineage: Eukaryota > Viridiplantae > Streptophyta > Magnoliopsida > Poales > Poaceae > Thinopyrum > Thinopyrum obtusiflorum. Next base: position 16,523 of record JAAAWM010011147.1, read on the forward strand.
CAGATTGTCATCCAGGTTCTCCTAGTGATCATGGACTCCCTCCTGCTACCACATATGCAAGGAGGAAGAAAAACTCAGATGAGGAGGATAGTGACTTTGTTCCAGAGGATGTCACCTCCAAAAAGACAGTTGTCCCCCCCCCCCCCCCCCCCCCCCCCCCCCCCCCCCCCCCCCCCCCCCCCCCCCCCCCCCCCCCCCCCCCCCCCCCCCCCCCCCCCCCCCCCCCCCCCCCCCCCCCCCCCCCCCCCCCCCCCCCCCCCCCCCCCCCCCCCCCCCCCCCCCCCCCCCCCCCCCCCCCCCCCCCCCCCCCCCCCCCCCCCCCCCCCCCCCCCCCCCCCCCCCCCCCCCCCCCCCCCCCCCCCCCCCCCCCCCCCCCCCCCCCCCCCCCCCCCCCCCCCCCCCCCCCCCCCCCCCCCCCCCCCCCCCCCCCCCCCCCCCCCCCCCCCCCCCCCCCCCCCCCCCCCCCCCCCCCCCCCCCCCCCCCCCCCCCCCCCCCCCCCCCCCCCCCCCCCCCCCCCCCCCCCCCCCCCCCCCCCCCCCCCCCCCCCCCCCCCCCCCCCCCCCCCCCCCCCCCCCCCCCCCCCCCCCCCCCCCCCCCCCCCCCCCCCCCCCCCCCCCCCCCCCCCCCCCCCCCCCCCCCCCCCCCCCCCCCCCCCCCCCCCCCCCCCCCCCCCCCCCCCCCCCCCCCCCCCCCCCCCCCCCCCCCCCCCCCCCCCCCCCCCCCCCCCCCCCCCCCCCCCCCCCCCCCCCCCCCCCCCCCCCCCCCCCCCCCCCCCCCCCCCCCCCCCCCCCCCCCCCCCCCCCCCCCCCCCCCCCCCCCCCCCCCCCCCCCCCCCCCCCCCCCCCCCCCCCCCCCCCCCCCCCCCCCCCCCCCCCCCCCCCCCCCCCCCCCCCCCCCCCCCCCCCCCCCCCCCCCCCCCCCCCCCCCCCCCCCCCCCCCCCCCCCCCCCCCCCCCCCCCCCCCCCCCCCCCCCCCCCCCCCCCCCCCCCCCCCCCCCCCCCCCCCCCCCCCCCCCCCCCCCCCCCCCCCCCCCCCCCCCCCCCCCCCCCCCCCCCCCCCCCCCCCCCCCCCCCCCCCCCCCCCCCCCCCCCCCCCCCCCCCCCCCCCCCCCCCCCCCCCCCCCCCCCCCCCCCCCCCCCCCCCCCCCCCCCCCCCCCCCCCCCCCCCCCCCCCCCCCCCCCCCCCCCCCCCCCCCCCCCCCCCCCCCCCCCCCCCCCCCCCCCCCCCCCCCCCCCCCCCCCCCCCCCCCCCCCCCCCCCCCCCCCCCCCCCCCCCCCCCCCCCCCCCCCCCCCCCCCCCCCCCCCCCCCCCCCCCCCCCCCCCCCCCCCCCCCCCCCCCCCCCCCCCCCCCCCCCCCCCCCCCCCCCCCCCCCCCCCCCCCCCCCCCCCCCCCCCCCCCCCCCCCCCCCCCCCCCCCCCCCCCCCCCCCCCCCCCCCCCCCCCCCCCCCCCCCCCCCCCCCCCCCCCCCCCCCCCCCCCCCCCCCCCCCCCCCCCCCCCCCCCCCCCCCCCCCCCCCCCCCCCCCCCCCCCCCCCCCCCCCCCCCCCCCCCCCCCCCCCCCCCCCCCCCCCCCCCCCCCCCCCCCCCCCCCCCCCCCCCCCCCCCCCCCCCCCCCCCCCCCCCCCCCCCCCCCCCCCCCCCCCCCCCCCCCCCCCCCCCCCCCCCCCCCCCCCCCCCCCCCCCCCCCCCCCCCCCCCCCCCCCCCCCCCCCCCCCCCCCCCCCCCCCCCCCCCCCCCCCCCCCCCCCCCCCCCCCCCCCCCCCCCCCCCCCCCCCCCCCCCCCCCCCCCCCCCCCCCCCCCCCCCCCCCCCCCCCCCCCCCCCCCCCCCCCCCCCCCCCCCCCCCCCCCCCCCCCCCCCCCCCCCCCCCCCCCCCCCCCCCCCCCCCCCCCCCCCCCCCCCCCCCCCCCCCCCCCCCCCCCCCCCCCCCCCCCCCCCCCCCCCCCCCCCCCCCCCCCCCCCCCCCCCCCCCCCCCCCCCCCCCCCCCCCCCCCCCCCCCCCCCCCCCCCCCCCCCCCCCCCCCCCCCCCCCCCCCCCCCCCCCCCCCCCCCCCCCCCCCCCCCCCCCCCCCCCCCCCCCCCCCCCCCCCCCCCCCCCCCCCCCCCCCCCCCCCCCCCCCCCTCAGTCACACTCTCACATTCATCTATGTCCAAAACTCTAAAGTAATTATCGGTCCCACCAAAACAAACACAACCAGACTCACCGAGATACACTTGACATAGCCACTGCCTAAACCCTAGCAACTTGGTCTCACTTAAATGACCCTTCGGTCCCATCGAAGAGCACTTGCCAACCTTCTATAACCAATTGGTTTCATCTCGGAATTTATGAGTTGTTTCAATCGGTCTAATCGAAGTGTGGAAAGTGATTAGGTCATCTCCATTCGGTCCCACCAAGAGGCTTCTTTCGGTCTCACCGAAAAGCCAAAAGTTCAAATCTTTTGTACTAGTCGGTCTCACCGAGTGTTTTCATCTGGTCCCATCGAATAGTGCATAAAGGTGTGTAACGGTTGGATTTTTGGTGCTGCCTATATAGACCCCCACCCATTCCACCAACTCTTCGGGAGCAACCAGTTCAAAGCTACCACTTCTCATATCCATTTTCTGAGAGAGAATCACCTACCCTTGTGTTGAGATCAAGAGGATTCCACTCCAACATTTGATCCTTGATCTCTAGCCCCCCCCCCCCCCCCCCCCCCCCCCAAGTTGCTTTCCTCTCCAATCCCTACCACATAGCAAAAATCTATTAGAGAGTGTTTGAGTGTTGAGGAGACTATACTTTGGAGCACAAGAGCAAGGAGTTCATCATCAACAACAACATCTATTACCTTTCGGAGAGTGGTGTGTCCTAGATTGGTTAGGTGCCACTTGGGAGCCTCCAAGTTTGTGAAGTTGAACCAAGAGTTTGCAATGGCAAGGAGATCACCTACTTCATGAAGATCTACCCCGAGTGAGGCTAGTCCTTTGTGGGCGTAAGCCATGATGGCATAAACAAGGTTGCTTCTTCGTGGACCCTTCATGGGTGGAGCCCTCCGTGGACTCACGCAGCCGTTACCCTCCATGGGTTGAAGTCTCCATCAACGTGGATGTATGATAGCACCACCTATCAGAACCATGAGAAAAATCAATGTGTCTTCATTGTGTTTGATTATCTCCAAACCCTTCCTCTACTTTCATATGCAAAGTTTTTACTTTCTGCTGCAACTATCTTAGACTTGCATGTGTAGGGTGCTAATAGACTTAATAGAATTGCTAAAATCTACCAAGAACTAAAATTGGGAAACAGCTAGGTTTTTATTTGTCAAGTAGTCTAATCACCCCCCCCTCTAGACCTACTTATGATCCTACACTATGGTGGACTCGGAGTTTGGTGGCCTGCGACATGGAGCAAGATGGACTGCAATATGATGCTGACAAGACTTAAAGGATAGGATGATGTGGCGGAACGGAACGGTAGGCGTAGTACTATCCAGGATGTGATGGGCCTGGGTCCCGACCATTGTCCATGATAGAATATAATGAACTTGACTTAAAGGTATGTAGGTGGAAGTCCGTGCTGGAGAGTAGGGTTGTTAGTTCCACTTAGCCAATTAGGAACTGCGTTCTAGTATTTGATCCGAGATACCACTGATATATACGCACTAACCGCCATGTGGGATAATGGTTATGGGGCCCTCGGCATCGTCAGTTACTTATCGAAAGTTGTCCAGATATTGCATTGAGGATGTGGGCTGGTCAGGCAAGCGGATGCTACCAGATTCAGAGGTGGGCTTGGACCTGACCCGTCTCACAATGCATGTTGGATCGCTTAGGGTGTGTGGCTGAACTACCCTTTGCGTTTAGGACTATAGCCCGATGGGTGACCTCTCTGGAGAGCTAACGTAGGACTTTAGCGTGTTTATCATCTGAGGCCGGGCATACCTCAGAAAAGTGTTTCCGGCCAACATGGTGATCGAGCGTGTCGGGCAATGTGGTGTGCCCCTGTAGGGAAGAACAATACTATTTGAATAGCCGTGTCCATGGTAACAGACGACTAGGAGATGTATCCCATTCATGGACAACTTTAACCGGATACTTAAGTAAAACTTCCCAACATAATAGATAGAATGCCCGGGGATCGGTTTCTCGCAGGGAGTCGAGGAAGGATCTTGGGTAGAGTATTGTTGTGGTGATTAGTTGGACTCGTGTGCGCTCTTTCTCATCTGTTGCTGCAAGATGCTGGTAGTCATATGATACATTTAGCTTTTCCCCCTCTACTATGGCATTTCTGCAGTACAGTCCACAGATATTACCCCCATTCCTTTGATACCGTTGCATAAGTAGTATAGATCTGATGTAAGTCTTGCTAGTACTTTGGATGACTACTCACCGTTGCTATGCTATTCTTTTCCTTTGACCCGGTTGCTGCAATTCAGATGGTAGCACCTGGGATGCAGGTGATCCCGATGTTGGTTACTATTTGGATCTTGACATTGACGAGTAGCTAGGAGGTCCCACGCAGCAGGCCTGCGCCTTTGGGAGGGTCGTCATTTTGTTTCAGCCTTGTTAAGGCATTTGTTAAACTATTCAGTACCCAGACGTAATTTGCTTTCTGCTTTGATGTAATGTTTGGTCATGTGACCTCTGTTTGTAATATATTTCCTTTTCTGCCTAGTTATGAGCTCTTACCTATATTTTTGTGTCGTAGAGTTGTGTTGTGGTACTACCATGGAGTCACCCTCATGATCATGCATGCCCCGTGTATGATTAGTGCATGATTATGAGTGGGGTCGTCACAAGTTGGTATCAGAGCTAACTGCCTGTAGGAACCCCCAAGCCTCTTGTCGATATTGAGTCCAGTCTTATGAAGCTATTTTCAAACTACTAGGTGTGTTGTGTGGCTTACGGGCCCACATTCACATATGGATGGGATTATGATTCTTTTTATTTCGCATCTCATACTCTGGGTTCTGAAACATTCTTACCTCTTCAGGTTATAGTTTTGCAAACTCTAGGATCTCGGGATGACTTCATTCCTTGTACTTACCAGAGATCCGTTCATCCTCAGCTGCCCTCTTGTTTTCACGAGATACTCTGAAATACCATCCAATCTTGCCGATAATCCTCTGCAGCCTATTACTCTTGAAATTCTTTATTGCCTGCCTACACTTGTGTTTAATTAAATATGTCTAGCAATCTTCATTGAAATCCTCTACAAATGTCGTTCTCACCCTATTGATTCAACATGTATGCGAATATTCGCAATCATCAGTCGATTCATAGAATTTGTCCTTTTGGCTCAAACGTCATTCCAGACATGAGCTGTTCTCGGCCAATCAAACCTTGTTTGATTATGCAACTGAATCTGCTCAGCTTATTCATCCTTTGATCAGAGCGTCCACTTCTCATCCGCCATTTTGGAAATGGCAATCCCTCAGCATTTTTATACCCCGAGTTATACAGATGTTTCCATAACCTGATGCCTTTGCATTTGTTTAATCCTTACACCGTTAGTCCTTATGGACCCCAATATCCTTTTGTGGATTATTATCTGACAGTCCCTTCACATTCTAAAACTTTATGAGTTTTCCCCCTGATAAATAATGCATTTGGTGAGTTGTATCATGTACTTCTTACTGTCTGCACTCTTGCTTTCAAGCGTGTATCCTTATTTCTGTTGATCATTGTATATGTTCCTAGAATGCTTCTGATGGGTTGTATCTATGTTTCTGCAATCTGTGTGAACCCAGAAGTTTTCACAGGTCATACTCCTCTGATGTTTCACCAAGTAAATTTTCAATGCTAAATATTTTTCAAACGAGAAGTGAACGTAAAGTTGTGCATTGCAGAAGTGGGGGTCGACCTTGAACCTTGTGTTCATGCCCATGGGAACAATCTAAATGCTTATCATGGAAGCATCTCATCAAATGGTTATTCCTTTGTAAAACCATCAAGTATCCTTAGTCATCTACTTCACAAGTATGGTTCCGACCATGTTGTACTCATTAATATATCTGAGAGAAATCCATTCCAGTACCTTGTCCTTTTCTCAAACAAGGTTGAATTGTTTGCACTCTATGGAACAATAGATCAATCCCCCTTCATTTTGCTCTATCTTCGAGCATCGCATTCCCTTGTATCGAGAATATCATGCCATTGCCCTACATCTAGTGAATTCTTCATCGAGTAATATTCCCCACCATTTCTTTTACCTTGATCCTATCACTAATCAATTACATATTGATGAACCCTCTCAATGAATTGTGATGCGATGATCATCAACATCTTTGACTTCTTCCGATATGAGAATGGGATCCATAGTGTTAAATACTATCGTTGTCCCCTCTATAATCCTGAATGTGATGTCTTGACTATTACTCTCAGACCAATTCTCAATATATAACATTGCCAGAGTACCCTATCCGTATTGTTGTTGACATTCCGGTAACCACCGATGGGCGAGGACCTTACCAATTGGTCCGTCTGAACTTAGCGAGAAGGAAAGTGGTTCTCTTTGTCCCCCGCTCTTGGTACCGATGTTGTTCAACAAAGCTAGCAAATTGTTCTCTGACATGCCTTGTTATCGTGATCGTGCAAAACGCCACCTACCTTTCTTATTCATCATGGTGGTATGAAGTGGGTCCCCTCAATTTTGATCTTCTTAATGATTTGGAAATGTTTGAATCATCGAATGTTTACTTAAGCAATATGCTATATCTTTCCATATCAATTGTATATGTGCATCTAATTGCCAAATTGTTTTCACCAACTGTGATTTCCCCTTCTTTTCTGAGCATGACATACTTTTGAAACTCCTCAAAAAAAATCTCTTATTAACTATAAATTTTAATGCAAAGAAACTCTATGATCCTTACATCAGGAGTTATCCTATACACTTGGCTTTGTAAATATTTCCACAAGCCACCTTCTTTAAGATGTTTCATTTCGGTATCAGACACGACATTTATCCTTCGTTGCTCTGAACCCCTTTCATTCTCTATTTTAGGCATCGACTGGATACCCACCTGATTGAAACTTGTTGAACCTTCTTGTATCACTCTCGTTATGTTTCATGTGTTCCAAAAACTCGAGAGATACTTTTATACCTCGTTCTCTGAGTTAGCTACCAGATATTCAAATTTCGTAGAGATACCTCCTTCCAGAGTTTTTCCCGTATCTCTTTTGTAAGTCGATCAAGATCCCAAAGAGACGATGCCAAGTTCATCATGACACAAGGCTGCAGAAGAAAATGAAGGCATCAACGTAATGGATCAACCTCTTCGAGAAGAGCAACCAGGAACGAGAAAACTCGTTAGATTCATAACCCGACCTTGTCCCCCTTACCCGACCTCTTAAATATCGGGATGAGATTTCTTTCAGTGGAGGAGAGTTGTAACACTCCAAAGCCTAACACTGTTATTAACCTAATTAATTTGGCATGTCATCATGATTATCAGAATTAATATGAAATCAGGAATTAATCCAACTCACAAATTCTAATTCAAAATATAATTGTCAATTAAAAATGTTCACATTCTTTCATTACATCCCCAAGCATTTGTAAAAACAAAATAAATCCCATTTGATTAACAAAATTAAACCCTAGGAATATTAAATTGGATCAACAATATATAAATAGGGCATTTAAATACAAATAGATATCTATACATTTTTAAATAATATGAAACCATGTGTGGGCTTTGAAATGTTGTGTTTGAATTATATAAAAAGTTTCATCCATAACTAAGTTCGTTTGGTGGACCAAATAAATGCTAAACAGAAACAAAGATCAAAGCAGAAAGAAAAAGAATAAAAAGAAGACTGTGCACTTAGAGCCCATAAGCTACAGTAGCAGCCCAGCCCGCTAACACAGCCGTATGCAACCTCTGTCTCGCTGTCGGCCGCGCACTCGGCGTGGCGCCGATGGCCGCACGCGTCATCCATCTGATGAGCCTTGAGGAGGATAAGGTCACCAGTGCCACCCCGTGCGAACCCTAGCCTCAATCCCCTAATCCTCCTCTCTCACTCGCTCTGAATCAATCCCCAGCACCACACCGAGCTCGTGGTCATCGCGCTCACCATTGACTTCGTCACCGGCGTGGCCATCGCCTTCATCACCACCAAGGACTGCGCCAGGAGTTCCTACGGCGGCTATCGCCAAGCTGCACGTATACGCACGAGGAGCTGGACCGCGGAGGTCCCACGCCATCGCCCTCAAACCATCTTCCCCGCCTCGGGCGCCGCCGTTCATCATCGATAGCCGCCGCTCCGATGCTTTCCTGCCTTCGTCGAGCACGGATCAGAGCTCAGGGTGAGCGCACGGTGTTTTCCCCTCTAGTTCCTCGACCCTGCGCGTACTGTAGGTAGGTTCAACGTAGCGCCGCCATAGTTGCTCCGCCCTGCGACATCACCGGAGCATCTCCGGTGACCATATGGTCCAACGCGAGCACCACTTTCTTCATGTTGTTCTCAGGAGGCAAATGCACTGGTCCATTAGCTCGATCTTGAACCGCAACATCGGCTCCGAGCAAAGCCATGGCACTGTCACCGCCATTATCGACGTGGAGCTCAACTCCGACCATCCCCGCGCCTGCTGCCACCACCCATTGACGCTGCAAGAATTCCGAAACCCATAGGATGAAATCGCAGCCCCAATGACCGCCGGAGTCGAGCTCCCGAGCTCCTCCACCGTGCACCGATTACCGCCGGCGCTCGTCGTCGACGTGGCACTAATTAGGCACTTAGTTAGCTGCTAATTTACCCTCTTGTGACACTTACAGGTGGGACCCAGGCCATTACTTAGGAGAACTATTTTAGTTAAATAATTAGGCCACTCTAACACTTACATGTGGGACCCTTGCACTGTTACAGCGGATAAAGTTTAATTAGCCCTATCCCACTGACCATCGGGCTCCACACCTCTAATTAACCCAGCTTAATTAATGTGCTAAACATCAGTCTATGACAGGTGGACCCCCACACTATTTAGGCCTAATTAACCTTTTAATAAATCAACAGCCACTGACTTGTGGGTCCCACTGACCCTGTTGACCAGTCAACTTTTTACTGTGTTGACTTTGACCTGGCCCCACCAGTCAGCCTCACTGTTGGGTACACACTTGGGTACCCATAGCATTTTCCATTAAATTTTGAATTAATATTAAATCCAGAAAATCCGGAAAATGTATTAAACTTTGGAAAATCATAACTAATTCATACTAACTCAGATCAAAAAAATTTATATATGAAAAATGATCAAAAAATATGAAAAATATGAATATGTCATTTTTATCATGAAAAATGCTAATAGGTCAATTAATAAATAATATTTGGAGTTGGGAAAATATGAATATTGGGAAAATATTCCCAATATTTTCCCCTTCAATTAAAATGTGTAGTAATACATTATAGGACATCATCATCACATTTTACCATGCCATGCATTTTGTGTGCATTTAGAATGCCTAGTTATTTATTGGTTGCCCGCATTTGCTTCTTATCGGTAGATCCCGAGACCGCGGTAGATCCCGAGTACGACTACGCCACTGAGGATTTGACATCTTCTGTAGAGCTTCCACGCAAGCAAGCCTCCTTGATCATTTCAGATATCACCTAATTCTTTTTCTCTACATTGATGCATTAGTATGGGTTCAGTTATTGTTCGGTAGATTCTATTCTCCGCATAGATTGATTTTGTCGCCTATTGTTGTTGCCTTTACCGGTTATCCTACCATGCCTAGTCTAGTGATGCTTGTATTCCACCAGTTGGCCCTACACCCTTGTCCATGTGCCATGCTATATTACAAGGCAGTGATCCCTCTGGCGATGATCACTGAAATACTTTATGTTGATACTTCCGCATACTTATGAGTACTTATACTATATGATACACTATGATGGACTTGGACTTCGGTGGCCTGTGACATGGAGCAAGATGGACTGCAACGTGATGCTAACAAGACTTGAAGGCTAGCATGATGTGGCGGAACGGCAGGGCAGGCGTAGTGCCATCCAGGATGTGATGGGCCTGGGTCCCGACCGTTGTCCATGATAGAATATAATAAACTTGACTTAAAGGCATATAGGTGGAAGGTCGTGCTGAAGAGCAGGGTTGTTGGTTCCACTTAGCCGATTATGAACTGAGTTCTGGGTATTTGATCCGATATACCACTGGTATATACGCACTAACCGCCACGAGGGATAATGGTTATGGGGCCCCCGTCGTCGTCAGTTCCTTACCGAAAGCTGTCCAGATGTTGCATTGAGGATGTGGGCCGGTCGAGCAAGAGGATACTACCGGATTTAGAGGTGGGCTTGGATCTGACCCGTCTCGCAACGCATGTTGGATCGCTTAGGGTGTGCGGCTGAACTACCCTTCGCGTTTAGGACTATAGCCCGGCGGGTGACCTATCTAGAGAGCTGTCGTAGGAATTTGGCGTGTCGATCATCTAAGGCCGGGCATACCTCAGAAAAGTGTGTCCGGCCAACATGGTGATCGAGCAAGTCGGCCAATGTTGTGCACCCCTGCAGGGAAGAACAATACTATTCGAATAGCCGTGTCCACGGTAACGGACGACTTGGAGATGTATCCCATTCATAGACAACTTTAACCGGATACTTAATAAAACTTGCCAACATAATAGATAGAATGCCCGGGGATCGCTTTCTCGCAGGGAGTCGAGGTAGGATCTCGGTTAGAGTATTGTTGTGGTGATTAGTTGGACTCGTGTGCGCTCTTTCTCATCTATTGCTGCAAGATGCTGGTAGTCCTATGATATATTTAGCTTTTTCCTCTCTACTCTGGCATTTCTGCAGTACAGTCCACAGATATTACCCCCATTCCTTTGATACAGATGCATAAGTTGTATAGATCTGATGTAAGTCTTGCGAGTACTTTGGATGAGTACTCACCATTGCTATGCTATTCTTTTCCTTTAACCCGGTTGCTGCAATTCAGATGGTAGCACCTGGGATGCAGGTGATCCCGACACTGGTTACTATTTGGATGTTGACGTTGACGAGTATCTAGGAGGTCTCAGGAAGGAGGCCTGCGCCTTTGGGAGGGTCGTCCTTTTGTTTCAGTCTTCTTAAGGCGTTTGTTAAACTTGTCTGTACCCAGACATAATTTGCTTTCTGCTCTGATGTAATGTTGGGTCATGTGACCTCTGTTTGGAGTATATATGCTTCTCGCTCAGTTATGACCTCTTGCCTATATTTTTGTGTCGTAGAGTTCTGTTGTGGTACTACCGTCAAGTCACCCTCATGATCGTGCATGCTGTGTGTATGATTACTGCACGATTATGAGCGGGGGTGTCACAAACTTACTCAAAATCCTCACTCTTCCACTCAAAATCTCTCTCTCTTTTTCATCTGTTCGGAACCACCGAGTGCATTATCTTAGGAACCTCTGAATCCTTTAGAGAGAGATCCGAGCGAGGGGTTCGGTATATCTGGGATGCTACAGAAGCTTCCTGCTCACTTTTGGTTCCTCCGAGTGAACTTATGTCCGGAACCTCTGAGCTAGTGAAGTTTGGTTTCTAAGTTTGGTTCGGACCCTCCAAGTCATATCTGTCAGGACATTCCGAGAATGATCAGTAGCGAAATCCCTGAGTCGTATTATAGTTCAGACCCTCCGAATGGTGACGGGTCGGAACCTTCGAGTTGGGACTTGTGACCTATCCAAAACCCTAAATTTATCTGTACCCTCCGAATGGTGTTAGTTTGGAGTCTCCGAGCTTTTCAGGATAGAGTCACATGAGTTCGTTTGGAGCCGCCGAGCATGTCCCTTTCGTACCCTCCGTGGTCTATTTCTTTCGGCTCTGAACTCGTTCGGAACCTCCGAACGGGGTTAGTTCAGACCCTCCGAGTATGTTGAAAGTTCACACCTTTGCACTGTTCGGAACCTCCGAGTACTTTGTGTTTGGAACCTCCCAGTTGTCTAATTTCATGTGTAATGGTTTGATTATAGGTCCAGCTTATATATGTCGCACCATCATCCCATCTTGTGCCGAGTATCCCATGCCATTCACTCCAAACTTTCAGAGCTTGTCCTTCACCATGCTATCCACTCTATTCTTTTGAAATACTCCAAGCTCTCCAAGCCTAAAGATTTATCATATGAGAGTTTGAGAGTGGAGAAGATTGCTTTTGAGCACAAGAAAGAGATTCTTCACCAAGCAACCCAAGTTCTTATTACTTTTGGATGACATGCACCGTCTAGATCGGTTAGGTGCTTGGAAACCTCCGAGTTGTGAAGAAACCAAGAAGTTTGTCAAGTTCCGGAGATCGCCTACTATGTATGAAGCTCTACCCCGAGTGAGCCCTAGACATACACATTGTGAGTTACAATAATGTTTTGATCAATGTCTCTATGTCTAAGTTCGTTGTTCCGTGGCGACGCGCGGACATTCAACTAGTTATGTTAACGTCATAAAACGATGATGCTAGCCAATAAGCACGTCCCATCCCCTGCACCCAATCACCGGCCGACAACAGGGCCGTCTGGGACCACAATACCTGGATTTCATCTAACATACGCGTACGGGACGAAGAATCTCCGGCGGGAGGCTACGGTGACCGATGCGTCGGCCACTGGATCAAAGAACAACTGAATTGATCGAACAAAGTGGAAGAACAACGTGTAGCACTGCTCGTACTGCTCTGCTCGTAGCAGCAGCATTAACGTACGCATACTACTAGCAACAGTAGTCCCTTGCTCCCTGTCAGTTTTTGACTGGCCCTTTCGATCGTGCGCGAGGCCGGGCGGGCGCGGCCACAAACACAAAGGCAGCGCCTGCAGTGGAGTGGACTCCTACCACCTGTCAGTGCTGTCACCTCATCTCCCTCCCTCCCTCCCTCCCTCCACCCCCAGATGGGGATGACCTCGCTCCGACCCGTCTCGCCATCCACCTATAAATACACGCCTGCTCGCTGCAGAACAGACAACAGAGGGCAGGCAAGCAAGCATATGTAATATCAGTGGCGGACCACCCCGGTGGGCACCCCCCCCCCCCCCCCCCCCCCCCCCCCCCCCCCCCCCCCCCCCCCCCCCCCCCCCCCCCCCCCCCCCCCCCCCCCCCCCCTGGGCCAGGCAGCCTTAGCCAGCCCAATATTTGGGCCTTCTAGCCACACATCGCGCACGAACGACGCATCGAGCTATTCAAGCCAGGAGCAGGCGGAGTGGTGGAGCGATTCGAGCCAGGCAAACAGCGACCGAGCGACGCAGCCACTCACGCAGACCGGCATACACACGCAGCAAACAGCGAACCCTAGCGCGGCGGCGGCGGTGGCGGTGGCGGCGGCGGCGGCGGCCAGGAGTAGGCGGAGTGGCGGACGACGGGGCGGCGGGTCGGCGGCTGTGGCATCGAGCACTCGTTGGGCAAGCGTGAGGCGTGGCTGGGCGCTGCCGAGACAGGGACGCGGGCACACGGCGAGCGGCGGCTGCTGCTAGGCCTAGCAGACGGCGTGGCAGCACATCGCGGCGGCTGCGGCTGGGCCTAGCGGACGGCGTGGCAGCACACCGCGGCGGCAGCCAGCTGCCCAGTTTCGCGTCCTTCTCGTCTCGTCCGACAGAAGATGGAGAGTAAGGGGAAGGGGCCAAAGGGGAGAGGTATATTTTCTGAATTTTGTAGCATTTTTCGATACCTTGTAATCTGCAGCAATCAGTAGTTCCAATTCCAATGATTTATCTCTTCTATCGCAAATGGATATCATTTTTGGTACCATGTGGGCTATAATTATTCAGATTAGATGCATGTATATTTTTTGAATTTTAAATCATTTTTGGATAGCAATTTTTGACATCTTGGAAGCAATGCAATGTAGTGATAATTTAATGGTGTGAAATTGTGAATTGCAGGAGGGTAGGGCAGCCATTGCCTGGATCTTCTAGACGCCATTGAAAGCTTCATTAGCGGTATGTTGTAGGTTATTTTTCTATTGAAACATGTCTACATTTTCATTGTATTTGGTTATTCGTTTGTGGTGTGCAATGTTAGCGTGTATGGACTCTTTTGGTTTGCATCAAAAAAATCTTTCCTTAAGATTTCGCCACACCTTAAATTTTTTTCGTCGTCCGCCTCTGTGTAATATAGCTACATAGCTAATTACGCCTCATCTTTCCGTCCCGGCAGCTTGAAGCTGTATGTAGTGTGTCTACTACTATTAGCTGAGACAATAGCTTGCTGATCAATGATATAGAATTTGGGCTCGATCGAGAGAAAGAGAGAGAGAGTCGACCGGAGATCAACCGAAGATGTCGGCGGCCTCCAACACCCAGAGGGCCAACTCGCGAGTGAACTACTCGAACGAGATCCACGACCTGTCCACTGTGCAAGACGGCGCCTCCAGCATGTACTACCAGGAGAAGTCCTTGGCCGACTTCTTCCCTCCTCACCTCCTCAAGAAGGTTCGGACTAAGAGGGTGTTTGTTTCCAGGGACTTATTGGCTTAGGGACTTAAAAAAGTCCCTATAAGTCCCATCTAAAACAAACAGGAGGGACTTATAGAGACTTAAAGTGGGCATTTGAGAATTATGAAATAAGACTCTCAAGGAGGGACTTATAGGGACTTATAGTTGTAATATGGTCTTATAGGGACTTATAAGTCCCAGGAACCAAACAGGTAGGGACTTTTTAGGGACTTGGGGCTTATAAGTTGGGACTAAAAAAAGTCCTAGGACTTATGAACCAAACAGGGCCTAATTCGGAGCGGAACTAGCTGACTCGGCGTAGTGAAGATTACCATTCGAGCTTCGAATAGTATGTGTGCTAAGGTTAATTGTTCCATATGTATATATGTGCAGGTGATATCAGAGGTGGTGGCGACGTTCCTGCTGGTGTTCGTGACGTGCGGGGCGGCGTCCATCTATGGCGCAGACGTGACGCGCGTCTCGCAACTGGGACAGTCTGTGGTCGGGGGCCTCATCGTCACCGTCATGATCTACGCCACCGGACATATCTCCGGCGCGCACATGAACCCCGCCGTCACGCTCTCCTTCGCCTGCTTCCGGCATTTCCCCTGGATTCAGGTACCGTACAAACGCGATCGAAGGCACACATATGCATCATGCAGCTAGCCTTCTTCCGTTTCTCCCACGTACGGTAGCTCATATATTAGTCGAGTCCTACCGATTGTTGTTTAGTAAGACACAACTTAGTTGTCAACATATTGTCATGGACGTGCATATATATAGGAATTAGTCACGGCTTAACCAGAGCTTAATTAATATGGAGCCCAACTTGAACTACTACTGATGTACTGCGATTCACATGCATGATTGGTGCACATAATTGCTTAGTTAAGCATAGTAGAAAAGCAAGATTTTTATATGCAATATGTACAACTAGTACTCAACTACTGAAAGAACTGTAGCATAAACACATCTGGATCAGCCAAACTGTAGTTAGTCAGGTGTCATGTCGGTAGCATGCAGTAGTAGCATGATAATACTACTACATCTGAACGTGTGAAGGATTAAACAAACCTCAGAGCCAACTGATCCAATACAAAAAAGGATTTATAGCTATGAATGAGAGGGCGATTCCATGAGATCAGATGGACAAGGCATCTTGATGTAGAATTATCTCATGATTAGGGAACATGGCTTAGCCTGTAAACCTTGATTAGTCTCTCCACTAATTGCAACTACTCCCAGACAAGATGGTTTAGCATTATTATATTATACTGCCTCACGGTTGCTCCCGAGGAGCCGTCCCAATTAGTGCGATGGATATGGTTGCTTGTAGATCGATCGTCGATTTCCCCGGGAAAAAATGATCGAGGTCTAGCTAGCCAGCTTAATTAGCAAATTGTTTGAAAGCGGCGTGACATGAACTCGCAAGTCGTAATAACCTCTCCTAATTCAAGTCAATCGCACGGTATAAACAAGATGTTGACGACGATCAACTACATAATATACCATAATCGATCTCAAAATCGGTGAAACATTCCGATGCAGGCTCCAACCAGCCATCTCCATGCCAGGGTCTACTTTGTGCCTTTTTTTTTTTGAGAAAGGGTCTACTTTGTGCCTGACACCACCAGCTGATGCTGATTCGATAGGTGCGGTGCATGCCCATGCTCTCGTACCAAAGATTATTTACTGGGTTGTCCGTTCTCGCATAGAGCAGAGCAGAGCACAGGATAAGATTATCCGTACGATCTTTTTCCTGTATCTTGATCTCTATCCATTGCTAGCCATAGACGTAAACTTAGCGTGCATGTACATAAAGGTAGGAGCATATATATTCGCATATATGCATAACAAGGACGGGAACCGAAGATTCTCAAAAAAAAAAAAAAAAAGAACGGGAACCGAAAGCTAAGGCTGCGCACATCGTGTCGCATCACATCGTGCACCGCACATAACCACGCGCGCACGACGCATGCGTGGATTAGTGTGGCCGCGTAGGTCTCGATCCATCGGCATCTCCGTGTGCTAATTGGGTGTGTGTTTGTTTGATGGGTATAATTGTGCTGCAGGTGCCGTTCTACTGGACGGCGCAGTTCACGGGGGCGATGTGCGCGGCGTTCGTGCTGCGGGTGCTGCTGCTCCCGATCACGGTGCTGGGGACGACGACGCCGACCGGGCCACACTGGCATGCCCTCGTCATCGAGATCGTCGTCACATTCAACATGATGTTCGTCACCTGCGCCGTCGCGACTGACTCAAGAGCGGTATGTTAATTTGTCACGGATCAGCGCTCCCCTGTTTTAATTTAATTTGCCACAGATCTTGGAATTCTCTGTTCTTAATTTCTGCATTTGCTGCAGGTGGGTGAGTTGGCGGGGTTAGCAGTTGGTTCCGCGGTTTGCATTACGTCCATCTTCGCTGGGTAAGAGCAAGTACAATAGCAGGCTTATAGCCCGCTTACATGGCAATTATTTCTATGTGGAGGAGAGAGACATGAAAAAGTAGGGGGAGTGGGCTCTCATGCAACAGTCTAGCTATACGCGTGCTTCTAGACAGATGCAATAAATGTGAAGAAAGAGATAGAGAGAAGATGAAAAAAAGTACTAATCTTATAGCCAACCTTATAGCTAACACTATTGTATGAGTGACTATAAATGATGGCTATAGATGATATGGCAGTATCATATAGCCAGCAGTTGGCTGTATTATTAACCATGCTCTAAATACAGTATATGAACGAATCACTAACCACCACACTAACTTTAGAGGGACCATTTTCCCTCTTCTATAATGCAAAGGCAGAGCTCCTGCCGTTCATGCTCAAAAAGGAAGGAGTCGTTGGGGCAATTTAACTGGTTCATTCGCTCTGTGAGGTTAAAGAACATGTTAAATAGCCACAGTAGTAAATTGGAAGGAACTGTTTACCAAGCCACATCTTTTTCATAAAGAATTTAAAGCACCTTATTTTAATTGCAAGGTGACAGTGTGATGTAAAACGGCCGGACCCAGCTCGAGATTTGAGTACAGTCGATAGGTTCAGTGAACCGACTCGGGGCGACAACTAGTGGTGTTTAGATACGTAGGTTTTTACTTTGGACCCAATTTTAGGTACGTAGGTTAACAATGATATTGCAAGAGTTCACTAATTAGTTGCTTATAGGATTCTTTGAACCTCCTAACAGATAAACATTATTTCTGATCGTATATAGACAAACACAGTACAATAATATTTTTGAAAGAAAAATAGACAGGACAGATCAGCCATCGACATATACCCGCAAAATGATATCCATATTCATGGTATAGTAGGCCCTAGATAGGCACGTAGGACCAGAAATCCACAATGGTATCTTGATTTGTACTCCCCCGTCTAGGTGTGTAAGTCATCTTACGACAACCAAATAATCCCAAAACACTTAGGCGCGGTGCATTAACTTCTACCTCGTTTCTTGTTTCTTGACATATCAACCAATAAGAGATGTGGGGTGTGCATGCTTTTAATGACTTGAAACTACCAAACACGACATGCAGTGGTTAGTTCATTGCATGCAATGCTATTAATTAGCAAATAAACATTAAGTTCTCTCGTTTTCTCCTCCTACTTGATCACGGTGCACAACTTAAGATGACTTATTCACTTAGACGGAGGGAGTAGCATCATGTATGCATATTAGCTAAGATGAGGGGAAACGAGTGGCATTTGCAGGCCTGTGTCAGGAGGATCGATGAACCCAGCGAGGACTCTGGCACCGGCGGTAGCCAGCGGCGTCTACACTGGCCTCTGGATCTACTTTCTCGGCCCCGTAATCGGCACGCTCTCCGGCGCGTGGGTCTACACCTACATCCGCTTCGAGGAGCCCCCCTCTGTCAAGGACGGGCCGCAAAAGCTATCTTCCTTCAAGCTCCGCCGCTTGCAGAGCCAGAGATCAATGTCCGTCGACGAGTTCGACCATGTCTGATCGACCGATGCAATAATTACATAAAACTGCAGCTATATATATATATATATGCTCTGTATGGAACGTGCATGCGTACGTAAGTGTGCACGTATACAAGTCCGGGAAGCCATTTGTACCAGTCAAAGTATGTACGATCGATCTACTTTTTTGTACGTGTGTACCGTATACGAGCTCGCTCTGTTCGAGAGGAACTAAAGTACTTGGATCGAGCTTCATGTATGTGTACCGCGGTTACGTAGGTAGCGTGAGCACATGTCTGGTGTAACGCATTTGTATGTTTCTGATTTTCTCCAGGTGCCGACGTGCATATGTTTATGATATCTCTGAAAGAAATATATGCTACGCGGTATTAGTCGAGAACGAACTCATGAGTTCACCTCTTTTATTTTTTCATGCAGACTTTAGTATTAAATTTTATTTTTGGTTTGGATATATATATATATATTTTAAACAAGGCAAAGGACTTGCCATTTTCATTGATTAAGAAGAGAGTGAGAATTGCCCGGTTAATTGATGGAAAACCGGGCTAAAACCGATACAACCCAACCCACAAACAAACATGGGCACCACCGGCCAACCTGGCCACCGACATGGAACACAAAAGCTGCAAAGAAGAAAAGACATCCGTCGAGGAGCCGCAAGCGTCATCGTCATCACCGGTTACCACCGAACGGGTGACCCCGACTTCACCACAGACCTCCATCATCGAAGCCAACCCTCAAACAGCTGCACAGAAGCCACAACGGCACATGCCAACAGATGGCCACACGCGCGAACAACCGACAGCTCCGACTTTGACACGAGCATCGCAAGGGAAATATGTAGGACTTGAGCCGACCGTGCCCGCCGCAAATGACCACCGAGTGCGTGTCATCATCACCACCTGGAATCGCTCCACCGCAGCTCCGACTTCAAAGTAACCAGGCAACCTACGGAAGAGCACCTCGGACACGCCGGGAAGATCCGACTACCGAAGCCCGAGCCGCGACCCAAGCTCCTCTTGACGCCATCGTCGTTGCCAAAACAGAAATCAGCGCCCCCGAAACGGCCGCCTCAGCAAACCACGCGGCAAAGATGCCGCCATCCACTGGTGTCTAGTTGTAGCCGGCTCCGAGACGATGTCCCCAAGGAGGAAGAAGACGTGAAGACGCCTTCATTGCCCGGTCAGTTAATATGGGAGATATAACGAGTGATATTCCCTCACTAGTCTTACGGAGCCAATCAGGTGCCATCCGATCGGGAGAAGGAGCAAGGGGGGAGAGGATGAGGGAGGAGGGCAGAAGGGAAGGCGGAGGAGGTGGGGGAGGGGGAAGAAGGAGAGAAACTCAGGGCAGCTGGACTAAATTGTAAAAAACACATATCTCACACATTTTAGTTTTGAGCAATACTTGCTCCAAAATTGGTAGATTTTTAGTTAAATTATACTGCTATTATTATTTATTATCTTTTATATCAAACTGAATCAGATTTGAATTTAAGATAATTTCAAAATGCTGAATAACTTTGTTTTAATTTCAATTCTAGTCCTTTTCTCTCCAGAAACAACCAAAAATTATCAAAATCCACAAAATGAAATTCAAATTTTCAAGTTAATTTGAATTTGTGAGGGATTTAAAATATCTAAAATTTGAAATATAATTAAATATGCAATAAGAAATAATTGTATAAATTTTAGAACTTGTATATCACATAATTTTGAGATTTTTTCAATTTTAAGATAATTCATATATTTGTATTCCAATATTTTTGGTATGTTGCATTAATGTGGCATCCAAGTCAACTGCCACATGGGCTTGAGGTGCTTGGATGTGAAATACTAGTTAAATAAGTTAAAATGTGTAATAATACACAACAAGGATGTAGGAAAAGGAAAATAAATAAACCATGTAGTCTTTGACACTTTCGAATAAATAACAGGGAAATATAGATTTTTTTTTAAGTTACACTAAGATGTGTAGTTTTATAAATCTTACTCCACAAATCACGAATAAAAAATTACTAAAGTAGTTACTCTAATTTATCATTTATGGCGTCTACATAGGCTGACTCTTAATCTGGCCATGTAGTATAATTGCTGTTGTGGAGGAGAGATAAAGAGGAGAGAGAATAAAAATAACTCGTCGTTTAGAGTCAGTCTTAATAAGAGTCAAGCTAAGAGTTGAACTTATCGCCTTTGTACGTTACGGAAATCAATGACAACATTTCATAGACATTCAGTCTAAAACACTACCGACTCTACATGATGTGGAGGTACCCAAGAGTCAATGACTGTCTCTACCCTTGTGGATGCCCTTTTATCTCTGCAACACAATGGGCCGAAACTATAACGGAGATCAAGAATGTGCAAAGTTACTAATACGTGGTGTTTTCATATAAAAAACAATCCGTGGTGTCAGTTGGCTGTTTGTCCTGGCACATAAAATTTGTAGCGGCGAAAGTTGAAGGAAGAGATAAAACAAGGGACAGTTGTTGCTGAACCCCACGGCGGGTGCACACCCTCTATTCAGGCCATCCATTTTTGCATTGACCCGTGCATAGAAATTTATCTTCTTTGTTTCTTCAAAACAAGACAACATATAAGCTTGAAACTTTGCAGGTCAACAAAACATTAGAACAAAACTTTGTTCTAATGTTTTGTTGACCTGCAAAGTTTCAAGTTTATATGTTGTTTTGTTTGGGAGAAACAAAAAGAGAAATTTCTATGGAGTGAGGATAGTGAGCTAGCATGGATCTTGATGCAAAAATGGATGGCCCGGACAGAAAGTGTACCTACCGTGGGGTTTAGAAAGTCCACTCTCATTGAACAATTAAAGATGATTCTTCACGAAATGTCAAAATTCTGAGGCGGACCCTATACTTTTGTGCATTGTGGTTTATTAGTGTTGGATCTTTATGTAGAGACAGTTTAGGAGACTATCCATTATGCATCTTTTACGTTGCTCTAGATGATGTGGATGTCCTTTCAAGAGAATGGTGGATGCCCATGGGACTGAGCAGTGAACTCTATCTTTGCTTGTACAAGCTCTAAATCAACTCTATTTAGAGCATCTACAACAATTTGTTTGTTAGCTTGTATATAAATATGTACATGTCATCAACCAATAATATATCATACAAATAATCCAATGGTTGTATCTTAGTTTGGCCAATGAGAAGTGAAAGAATATGAGAGCTTGCTCTCTCTTTTTACCTTGAAGCTTGTGCATGGGTTGTTGGTTCATGTTCATACAACTTTACTCTCCCCCCCCCTCCCCCCCCCCCCTTCTCTCTCTCTCTCTTCCTCCACATCATCAAAAATCCTACATGACACATTTTACCAACGATGATGTAAGCACTATTGAAGATGCCCTTAACTGATTAAGCCGGTCACCATGCTTGCTCTTTCGAGCCATTTCTATCTACTTCATATCATCTAGGCAAGCGTACATGAGATTAGTGCCCCAATATGTCATTTCTTTTCCTTGTCTGCACAATAAATTCTCCCTAGGGTTGTTTCTCCTTCTATAATGTTTACCTATGTTTTTCTCCTATGCTACACGAGCATAGCTGCAACCTACAAGACTCACGAACAACGTTGATCACTACCGTTGCTCCCTTTGACCCATCTCGTATCACGCTCGAGGAAGCCAAGAAGCAAAAAACGTCAACGGGAGCCCCTCGGCAGTGGCCGAAGCCACATATCCTCCCTTCCCCAGTCCTGTTGCAGCAGAACATTGGAGGAGACTGGACTGGCAGCTGTTGCATGGCATGCATCGGCGCCACCCAACTGACGGCTGCTATGCGGCGCTGATCCATGCTTCCCCACGCCAAAAACGAGCACCGGGCAGGATCTCCTCCTCTCGGACATGTGTCATCCGAGCACGGCGGTGAGATAGAGGTTGATGGCTCAAAATTGAAGGCGGCACCATGCATGGGGTGGTGGAGCTCCT
This sequence comes from Thinopyrum obtusiflorum, assembly GCA_036873465.1. Taxonomy (NCBI): domain Eukaryota; kingdom Viridiplantae; phylum Streptophyta; class Magnoliopsida; order Poales; family Poaceae; genus Thinopyrum; species Thinopyrum obtusiflorum. The sequence goes on from JAAAWM010011147.1 coordinate 38,803, forward strand.
GTACCCACCCTACAGCCTAACATGCTTCCACTTCATCCACAAAAACAGCTTAATCCGCTCCCCCGACACCATCTTCTCCGCCACTGTGTATGAAGCTAGCTTAGATTCCGTTCTTCCTCCTCTTTCGGCTCCGACAACTAGTTTCCCTTCTTCTTGTCCGTCCTCCATGACAAATCCCGTATCACAGTCTTGGCCATCACCGCCGGGCCAATTACCTCTCGCTCATCGTATCCAGCCTGGCCCTCTTTGACCCCGCTTCCCCCGGTCTGGCCTGGTCAATGCCCAACCTCTTTGCACTCATTGCCGAGCTCAGCCTACTTGACACCGGCCAGCTCATGCTCATCGATGCCGCCAAGGCCATGCTCACGTCCTCCTCGACACCGGTCGTCGGTCACCATCCCACCATGCAGCCGCCCTCCTCCACTTCAACCTCTTCCTCTTGGATGCATGTGGCTTGCATGCACAACAGTACAACAGCGGGAGTAGCACGGAGGTGGGAAGAGAAAGAGGGGTGCGGCTCATGGTGATAATCCCAAAGTGCAGGGAATTGTTGTAGCACTTTCCAATGTGGAGACGGTAAGTATGGATTGTCGATATCTCAAGGGACCTAAAGGTAGGAATCATATTCTCTTAGGTACTATCTACCAATGATACAACCTTTCATACACCAAACATTTGCTTTACCTAGACTCTCAAACTAAAGACAATTTGCAGGTATAAAAGAGGTAGCAGGAAAGATTATAAACTGCAAGTAAATAAAAGTTAGTTGCTATAATTTAAATTGCAATAAAGTAAAAGAGAGCGAGTGTGGAGAAGTGGCGATACGTGTTGCGGAATTGTCACTAGGCTATTGGCTACGATACTAGACCAGTAATCATGCTTTGCAGCTTTATAAGTGGGAGAGGCCTATGCTAATGTACTGCCCATACTTGGACTCATACGTACTTATGATTGAAACCTTTCGCATGCATCCATAAATACTAAGAATTCATTAAGGTAAACCCAACCATAGAAATAAGATCTACGGGTTCTCGTTATCCCATATGCTTTGACTCCTATACTCAGGTACAATAATTTCAGTCACTCCAACCACCTTATGCGTAATCATCGCAACATATTACTAACCCTACAAGTGTGATCCAACATATGTGTGCGCTCATACATTGGCACAAGAGGACAACACCATATCATAACACACAATTCATATCAATCGTAATAGATCACCAAAGACATAGGGCAAAATAGATCTACTCAGACATAATGGTAGTGAAACAAATCTTTGGATAAAAATTCATCACAAAAAACACCATGTTTATGTAGGGGATTACAGAGGTTTGTGATTGAGTGGACCACTATAAAGAGGGAGGAGATGGCGATGGAGATGGTGGTGAAGTCGATGGAGATGATGGCCATGATGATGGTTCCCTCAGCGGCGTTCCCCCTCCTTCTTCTTCTTCCTTGGCCTTCTCCCTAGGTGGGAGAAGGTTTCCCCCACTGGTCCTTGGTGTTCATGGCACCTGGACGACGAGAGCCCCCTTCGAGATTGGATCTATCCTCGGGGAGCAGTTTTCTGGATGCTAAAATATGAGTCCCGTCACCGTTTTATTTATTGCCGGAGATCCATAACTCTGAAAAACCCCAAAAAAATAGGACGGTACAAAACTTCGGGGGCAAGTTTGCAGGAAAAGTACACCACCAGGGGACCTCCCTGCTCCCCACGTGGTAGGGGCTCGCGTTCAGGCCCTAGGCCACGTGGGGGACCCGTGTGGTGCCCTGGAGGCCCCCACTCCAGGTGTCCTTCTGGCAAATGAGGCCCTCTGGTATAAAAACCATCATCATATTTTTATTGTATTTTTTGTCCCCAGAAATATCCTTTTTCTGTTGCATTCAAAACACTAAAAAAACAGTAGCTGGCACTTGGCACTGGATTAATAGGTTAGTCCAATAAAATAATATAAAAAGGTGCCAAAAGTATGTGTAATTGATATAAATATAGCATGAAAATAATAAAAATTATAGATATGTCGGAGATGTATCGGCATCCCCAAGCTTAATCCCTGCTCGTCCTCGAGCAGGTAGATAACAAAATAATTTATTTTTGTTTGTGAATGCTACCTTAACATGAACATGATTATCTTATGTTGTCTCATTAAAGTTTAACTATAAGAAAAGTGATGCAAAGCAATTGTCTATAGTTTACAATTATCAAACAATATCAAAGCACATAGACAAATTTCCTATTACCCTTTCATGAATCAATGCATCAAGTCAATGTTTCCTTTGCCAAAGGTTTAGAAAGAAGGTCAATATTATGTTGGAAACTCAGCTTCAACCTTTGTATCTCTCTATGTTTAATGGCAATCTTATCATAAACCAACACAAGGCCGACCAAGTACAATGATTGTATGATCTTTTTATATTATCAATACAACTTACTCATGCAATACTCAAGCGCAAGTCTAGACCTTAGCACTTATAGGGAAAAAGATAATAATGATGGGGGTTTATAAGAAGTCAAGAATGAAAAAAGTCTTGCATCAACGTAGTTGATCATTAGGCAATGGGAAGGCCTTATAATCGATGTTAATGCAAGGAGTAGGTATTGTCATGCAACGGATGCAATAGAGATATGAATGTATGAAAGCTCTACTATGGACTAGTGGGGTGTGCATCCAACTTGCTTGCTCATGAAGACCTAAAGCATTTGAGGAAGCTCATCCTTGGAATATGCAAGACTCTATAATGTAAAGATCCCCACTAGTACACTAGTGGAAAACGAGGCTTTAGTCCCGGTTGGGAAGGGCCTTTAGTCCCGGTTCACCAACCGGGACTAATAAATCAGGACTAAAGGGTCCTACCCTTTAGTCCCGGTTGGCCATGAACCAAGACTAAATCCCTGCCACGTGGGCGGCCGCGCGCGCCGGGGGCTGGGGACCTTTAGTCCCGGTTGGTGTCACCAACCGGGACTAAAAACTTCAGGGGTTTATGGTTTTATGTTTTCCATTTAATTCTTTTTCATTTCAGGGGTTTAGGGTTTTATTTTTCCTTTTGATTTTGTGTTTTCCATTTAATTCTTTTTCATTTCAAACATATTTTATGCTACTGCAGTCGTGATGTGCCACTGCAGAGCAAGAGCAGAGCAGCACACGCGAAGGATGACAACAGAATACATGCAAGTGTCACGGAGCTGACTTCCATTTGCAGAGCATGACTTGACTGACACGACAACACATCCACTGCCTCTTCTGCCGTCAAATTTCTCGTACGACCATGCATACATACACACATATATACAATTTGGTATATACAATTTCTCCTACAACTTGCAGATCATAATTATGGATTGGTGAAATGGAATTCTCCGTCGGGAGATATGACCTGCTCAAGCAAAAATCCCGCCATTTCCTCTTCAATGCTCGTATGCGGTCCTTTGTTAGGAGCCTATCCCGCATCTCCTGAATCTTTAAAGAAGGAGATCGATATGAATATATTAGTTGTATGTATATATATTAGATCATGATAAAAAAATTGTGAATAGTATTTACGTACCCAAAGACTTCTGTTATCGGTGCCTCTTTCGGTCAAAGAGCGAATGTTCTCGAAAACATGGTATGCACATAAATTGGTCCCCGATTCCTGCCTCACGCACTTTACGAGAATAGAATTCAATCAGATAATAATCAAGCATGATAATGGTATTGAAACTAGAATTAAAGAGGTGTGCGGACGTAGCTAGTACTACTTAATTACCTTGCCCCGTCGCCATCTCAGCTCTGGTTTCCATTCATTCACGAGCTCTTTGGTGAACCTTTTCCAAACCCTGCCCAGCAAAGAAAATGAATAAAGGAGTTATATATTAATTACTTGATATCAGGAAATGAACTAAAGGCTGACATAGTGCGATAATGATTGAAATTACCTGTTGAACACCAAATACAGGCTCCTATATTCTTCATGGGGTTTATTCAGTGAGTCCAGTACTTCAACAGATCCTTCATCAACTCTAATGATTAGTAGGATCCAGTGGAAGCTGCGCACACATTTGTATAAGCAGGCATGCAAGCATAACTCATCAACTACAGTTAACATCGAGTAAGCAAAAATAGAATTTGTGCAGTACAAGACAGTAACACTCACTTGAAGTTGTAAGGGAAAAGTATTTCTGGTTTGGTATTTAGTTCCTTCAAAAACATTAGCAAGCTATCCTCTGTGTCTTGGGGATGTTGTTCTAACACCTTTGCATTAACGGTATTTGGGTGAATGAACCCAATGCCATAGACTCCATCTCTTTTGAATTCAAAAATCTTCATTCTTCATAATACCACACAAAAGAATTTAGTGAGGATAATTACAGGCAATGAACGAGCTGAGCTAGAGACTTAAATTAATTACAGAAAGAAATCACTTACAGACAATAGCAACTGACGAGAGATTTGTCGAGTGCTTGTTGATTGAATAACTAGAAAAATTCTGGAAATTCAACCCACAAATCTTTTTCATGGAAGTAATGCTCTGACTTGACTTTCACCATGAGGCTTTCTAGCCCGGCCTTTACTGCTCTCTTGTACCATTGATGCAATTTGTGCATCTGCGTTGATAGAAGCTCCTCCTCCTCAGGCCTGACCAGAGGCTGCCCGCGGACATATGTCCATGCTAGTTCCCCCGCAGGGACTTCGTCCATGCCTAGGAGTTGTTCAACAGTGATACCCCACTCTCTAGCCTTCTCTCTATGAGCCACGGTAATTACCACCCTATCGGTACTCACGTTGAGTGGGGGGATCGATTGCACTGCCAGTTCTCCGACCTGGGGAACAGTTCTCCCGCATTTATTACTACTGCCTGAACTGCTCGACTGCTGTTTATGATATAACTTGCTAATAGTGCGTTCATAGTCTGATCGTAGCCTTTTCTCTGGAGGCGGTTTAGCATTTTCCAGAAAGTGTTGTACAACTTTGTCAGGTAGTTTCTCCTTCGGCGGCGGTGGCGGTTTTGGTGCAAAATGGGCCTTCACTTTGGCGTCCACGTAAGCTATGTTTTCCTCAATAGTCATATCGTAAGATAGCTTCTTTTTGGCAGGAGGGATCTAGTTTCTTCTTTGGTGCTCCCTTCCACTTTGGAGTCGGCTCACGCGACAGAGATCGATATCGCGGACTCGCGCTGGGCTCCGTCTCGGGGTTTGGTGGATTCGGCTAACACGGCGGAGAGAGATGTGGCGGACTCGCGATGCGCTCCGTCTAGGGGTGGGTTGCAGTCGGCTCCGTCTCCGGACATGGCCCCTCTCACGGACTTGGATCAGGAGGAGTCGATGGCTTGGGCACCGAGTTTGGAAACATGATGCAATCCTTTCTCCATACAATGTGACAACGTATGGCTTCTCCCAGTGTCTGCTACCCTTCACCTCCAGGAAAGTCGAGATCCAGTGAGTCATATCCCAACACAACTGCATCCACCCCGACACGAGCATAGCCAGGTGGAATCGGATTGCCGTGGATGGTTGCTCCAGGTGCATTCGGTAAAACATAGCCGTCCGCCACCTTCATTGATATGTTCTTCATTTTCATGTGCAGCTCACAAGGTGTCGTCTCTTGGATATCATCCACGGGGTAGCGAGCCAGCAGAGCATCATCGACCGGGACCCCCGTGGAACCCACGCTGCTTCTTGGCATAGATGGGATGGTATCCAAGGCTGGATCTGGTTGCTCCTGCCGCTGAGACGCCCTTTGCTGGCTAAGTGTGTCGATCTGCTCCTGCTGCCGCTTGAAAGCGCGTTCCAACTCCTCGTTCTTTGCTTCTACCCTTTGAAGCCTGTCTGCTTCCTGCTTCTTCTTTCTCGAACGGCTTTTGTAAGTGTCGTTCTAGTCCGCAATTTCATGGCCCTTGGAGATGCTTCCTTCTGGCCTAGCACAGTTATGAACATATTTCTTTAAGACTCCCATGAACCTCTCAAAGGGGAACATATTGTGTAGAAATACAGGACCCAGAATGGCAATCTCTTCGACTAGGTGAACTAGGACGTGTGTCATGATATTGAAGAAGGATGGTGGGAACACCAACTCAAAACTGACAAGACATTGCACCAAATCATTCTGTAACCTTGGTAGGATTTCTAGATCTATTACCTTTTGAGAGATTGCATTGAGGAATGCACATAGCTTCGCAATGGCTAATCGAACGCTTTCCAGTAGAAGCCCCCTCAATGTAACCGGAAGCAGTTGCGTCATAATCACGTGGCAGTCATGAGACTTTAGGTTCTGGAACTTTTTCTCTGCCATATTTATTATTCCCTTTATATTCGACGAGAAGCCAGACGGGACCTTCATACCGAGCAGGCATTCAAAGAAGATTTCCTTCTCTTCTTTGGTAAGAGCGTAGCTGGCAGGACCTTGATACTGCTTTGGATGCATGCTGTCTTTTTCGTGAATATGTTGCTGGTCCTCCCGTGCCTCCGATGTATCTTTTGTCTTCCCATACATGCCCAAGAAGCCTAGCAGGTTCACACAAAGTTTCTTTGTCACGTGCATCACGTCGATTGGAGAGTGGACCTCTAGTTCTTTCCAATAGGGTAGGTCCCAAAATATAGATTTCTTCTTCCACATGGGTGTGTGTCCGTCAGCGTCATTCGGAACAGATTGTCCACCAGGACCCTTTCCAAAGATTACTTTCGAATCCTTAACCATATCAAGTATATCATCACCAGTACGGTGGCGAGGCTTCTTCTGGTGCTCGGCCTCACCTTTGAAATGCTTGCCTTTCTTTCATAAGAGATGCTTGATCGGAAGAAATTGACGATGTCCCAGGTACATATTCTTCTTACATTTATCCAAATATATACTTTAGGTATCATCTAAATAGTGTGTGCATGCGTGGTACCCCTTGTTTGTCTGTCCTGAAAGGTTAGTAAGAGCAGGCCAATCATTGATGGTTACAAACAGCAAAGCTCGTTGGTCAAATTCCTACTGTTTGTGCTCATACCACACACGTACACCTTTTATGTCCCACAGTTGTAAAAGTTCTTCAACTAATGGCCTTAGGTACACATCAATGTCATTGCCGGGTTGCTTGGGGCCTTGGATGAGCACTGGCATCATAATGAACTTCCGCTTCATGCACAACCAAGGAGGAAGGTTATAGATACATAGAGTCACATGCCAGGTGCTATGATTGCTGCTCTGCTCCCCAAAAGGATTAATGCCATTTGCACATAAACCAAACCATACATTCCTTGCGTCATCTGCAAAGTCCCGCCACTTTCTCTTGATTTTTCTCCACTGTGACCCGTCAGCGGGTACTCTCAACTTCCCGTCTTTCTTACGGTCTTCTTTGTGCCATCGCATCAACTTGGCATGCTCTTTGTTTTGGAACAAACGTTTCAACCATGGTATTATAGGAGCATACCACATCACCTTGACAGGAATCCTCTTCCTGGGGCACTCACCCTCAACATCATCACTAGGGTCATCGGGGCTGATCTTATAGCGCAATGCACCGCATACCGGGCATGCATTCAAATTCTCGTACTCCTCACCATGGTAGAGGATGCAGTCATTAGGCCATTTGCTTCGTATGTACTGTTGGGCAATTTGTTATCCTTTGGAAGCTTCTTCTTCATTATTTTCAGCAATTTCTCAAATCCTTTATCAGATAAACCATTCTCTGCCTTCCATTGCGGCAATTCCAGTGTGGTACCTAGCTTTGTGTTGCCATCTTCGCAATTTGGGTACAACAATTTTTTGTGATCCTCTAACATGCGCTGCAACTTCAACTTCTCCTTTTCACTTTTGCAGTTTGTCTTTTCATCAGCAATGGCCCGACCAAGATCATCAGCGGGCTCATCTGATGCCTCTTCTTCAACTTCTTCTTCTTCTTCATTCTCTTCCCCCATTGTAGTACCATCGTATTCATGGAACCTAGGATAGTTGTCATCATCCTCTTCTTCTTCATTCTCTTCCATTAGCACCCCTCTTTCTCCGTTCTTGGTACAACAGTTATAGCCGGACATGAAACCGGACGTAAATAGATGGACGTGAATGACTCTTGAGTTAGAGTAATTTTTATCATTCTTACAGACAGCACATGGACAACACATAAAACCATCATCCTGCTTGTTTGCCTCAGCCGCAAGCAGAAAACTTATTATACAACACCGAAAAGACCAAATTAATACAAGTTCATACACACTTATTCTCATAAAACAACATACTAACTATCTAGCTAAAGCATTTAAATGCAACAACAAATGCGATCAAGATCGCAACTAACGTAACAATTGATCCAACAGCATAGTGATACCAGGCCTCCTTATTAACGGCATATTTTCTAATCTTTCGGATCTTGAAGCGCATTGCATCCATCTTGATCTTGTGATCATCGACGACATCAGCAACATACAACTCCAATTTCATCTTCTCTTCTTCAATTCTTTTCATTTTTTTAAAATACTCATTTTCTTTTTCAACTAAATTTAACTTCTCGACAAGAATATCTATGTCGGTTGCAATTTCTAGTTCACATACCTTCTAGATAAAAATATCTATGTCAACTTGATAGGCATAATTGTCATAAACACGAAATGCAACAAATAGTTATAAAAGAGAATATATATACCACATCCGAATCATAAACCAGACGAGGGCCGATGGGGACGGATATCAAAACCATGGCACTATGTATAACAAACAATCATACAAGTAAGAAAATTATCAAGCAACTATCTCAACTATCTTAATCATACAAATAAGATTTTTTTCACAAAAAGGAAAAGAGCCTCACCAAGCTAGCTAGGTGGTGCCTGCGATCGGACGACGCAGGCGATCGACGACAGTGAGGATGGGAAGGCAATAGATCAGGTAAACCACACCTACAAATATGCAAACTAAGAAGTTAATTTGAGCTCAAATTGCATATAAATCAAATAAACTCCCACATAATTACTCCCGAACTAAAACCCACAAATCACTATACTTATAGAGCATTGCATGAGCTAATCTAGCAATGAGAGATGAAAATACAAAGTTGCTAACCTTTGTGAACACTTGGAGAGATGGGGTGCCTCAGATCTTGACAAATTTTGGCAAAAAATGGAGGAGGAGCTCGAGCCAAGGGGAAGAACAGAGAGGGGGAAAGGAGAAAAGAGAGAAATGGGCTCGGGCTGGACGAAGGGTTTATATAGGGACATCTTTAGTCCCAGTTGGTTATACAAATTGAGACGAAAGGTCCACCTATAGTCCCAGTTTGAGAGACAAACCGGGACTAAAGGGGCTCGTGGGGGCCCTAGACTAACACCGGCCTGCCACCACCCCTTTAGTCCCGGTTTATGTCTCAAACCGAGACTATATGTCCCATATGAACCGGGACTAATGACTAGCCCTTTGAACCGGGACTAAAGTTACCTTTAGTCCGGGTTCAAAACACGGCTGGGACTAATGCTAGGGACGAAAGGCCTGTTTTCCACTAGTGGTATATGAAACATGAAGATCATGAAAACTCTCAATTAATGCAGAGTGCTACTTTGAAAGACTTTTGTGTACTCTAAAAAATATATAGTGGTGTTGCTCCTTCTCTCCTCCTCTCCTTTTCTTTTTTTCTTTTTTTATTGACACCGCGATGGTGCATATTTTATTTGACCTCTTTGCATAGGAGCAACACCTTACAATGATGAACAATACCCTTTTGAATGTATCCATAACTCTTTCTCAATGCATGCGAGAAGCTAAAGATGATGCCATAACAAGACAAAGCTAGACTGCTAGCTCAAAAACATTGTATAGCATGTAAAACAAATCTCTAATCATGTAATGTAATGATGATGATGGAAGTTGCATGGAATATATCTCAGAATGGCTATGGAAATGCCATGATAGGTAGATATGGTGGCTGTTTTGAGGAAAATATTTGGGCTTATGTGTAGGAGAATATGCGAAAGTCCTCCCACAGAATTTGGATGTATCAGTGAAGGATGCACCAAGTCTAATTGTGAAAGTGGGCAATGGTCGATACCAAAGAGGCTAGCAAATATGGATGAAGTGGAAGTGCATAAAGTTTTCGAACTTTCTTTAACCATAAAGAACTCAAGACACTACACAAGTGCTTTGTGGCATTAACATAGAACAATGCAATGAAGGACTCTGAGGGGGGTAGTTTGGCGAGGGTTACCCGTTACACATCCCGGCCTAAACCAAAGTCGTTGGTTTACTTACAACACCACTTTAAGACTTTGATCTACTCCAGTTTGCACTTAAGTTCCCAACTTTAAGTTCATTAGGTGAAACAAAGGCATTGGTTCAGTCAACTTTAACACACTAACCACTTCCAGATGCAAGTTCATCCATCACAATGCAAATCTATTGTTATCCAATTAAAACAATTGCAAGGAATCCAATTCTCAAGTTTTTAACTTCTAGAGATTGTTCATGGAGATTTTTATTATACCACCTATACATACTTATCATTTCAATGCTAACACATTAATTGCATGCCAATAATATGCAAATTAAATCACAAGCCAACAACATTTCCATCCATTTAACAAATATAAGTGAAGCACGAAGATTTTATAGTGTTTCCATTACACCATTACTCTAACAGATATAAGTGAAGCACATAGAGCATTCTATAAATATTTGAGCCAGCAAGAACCAATGCCTAACCACCATGGTGTATGTTTATTGAAAGGAAAAAAAATGATGCTCCAAAAATTTATGCATATCATGTGAACAAATAAAATCAAATGCCCAACCAAGACATACCGATAATTGTTGAGGAAGATGAGGGGATGTCGGGGCATCTCCAAGCTTGTAGCTTCAAACCTCCTTGAACTTTCAGTGGGGATGCCATGGGTATCCCCAAGCTTGAATGCTTGCTTCCCTCCAGCTTTTTCTCATATCGATGTCTCCCCTGGGTCTTGAAAACTCCGTTCACAAAAAACTTAACACATAACTTGTGAGATAGGTTAGTATAAATAACATTTGATTCTAATCATGCCTTGCTTTAGACTAATTATAAAGTTGTAATTACTCATTAGCTACTGTGTGTTAACAGAATTTTTAAATTCCCAAACCACTATAGGAACAATAAGATGCAAACATAAATATCTAAAGACAATTATAACTGCAATATGTCAAAACAGGGAAGTGCATAAAGATATAATTGCAATCAATAATTATCTAACTCAAAGAATTCTGACAATTTAGTATGTAACAGAGAACTCATATAGGTGTACTATGTTAAACTTTCATGATTTTAGCACATACTGTTGATTTTTGACAATTTTTATAGTAGCAAAAAAAATTCTGTTTCAGCACAACAACACATACAATTGCGAACTTAACAAGCTAAAGGTAAATATTGACAGTTTATTTTTATAATATAGTGGTTTATACAAGGGGATAATTATTTTTATGTGAAGCTTCCATGACAACGATTTACATTGTTTCCATGGGCATGAACACAAATGTTCTAGGTCGACCCCTAGTTCAACAATGCACACCTTTCCAATCACTTCTCTTTTTGAAAACGTTTTAAGTTCTGCTCTTTATTTTTTTTGTATTTGGATAATTAATTTGGTCAAACCCGAATAAAATGACTCTCTAAAACTTCAGTGTTGCCTCCTAGGTGACGCATTCTTTAAAGCCATATAGGTAGGCATATAGTGCTTATTAAATCATTCCACCAGGATCCCAAGGTATATAAAATCCAACTTTAATTAATAAACATTTGGATCTAAGTAGAGATCACTAGGTAACATAAAGCATGTAATATGGAAGTTTAACCCTCTTCCTATGCATAGGCATGTCATAAGATAAAAAGTCATTAACACAAAGTAAAGGCCAATGGATGGTATAAGCAGTTTCTTGCAAGTTTAGTGTATTTGAGACATAGAGAGGGCCCTTATTTCTTCATCTCTCATAATAATTGTAATTAGCAGCAGGAAAGTTAATTATATAACTCTCATTAGCATCATCATGAGCACATGTGAATCATAAGCCACAAATATAATCCTTAATAAAAGCAAACTTCTTCTCTATATTGTAGTTGGTAGATTTCAAAAACATGATAGGACTATCAATTGTGGGTGCAACATTAGCAATTTTATTCTAATCATAAATAATAGTAGCATATTCATCTTCATATATGTATTCTATAGGTGCATCATGGCATTCATCATCGCAAGCATGAAAGTCATTAAAAATGGATTTATCATCTAATGAGTTCAAAGGATCAAGTATTTCAGCAGCATAGTTTTCATCCTCCGATAAGCATGGAGGGTAGTCAAGCATAGGTTGAGTTAGAAAGTTACTCTCATTGGGAGGTGGGCATGGGTTGCTAAACTGCTCTTCCTTCTTTTGTTCTTCACTCTCCTCCTCATCTTTTTCATCTAATGAGCACTTCTATTCAACAGTTTCATCTTCCTCGATCTCTCTTGTTGGTTCCTACGAAACATTAGTCTGTTCTCGGGCAGTGGAGACTCTCAATTTGATTGGTAATATAAGCATTACTGCTGAATGTTTTAAAACAATATTAAAGGATCACATAATTCATAGATTTGATAGCACAAGCCACAGCGTTGAATCACATAATTCATAGATTTGATAGCACAAGCAGCAGCATCAGTTTCAACTTTACCAAGCATAGAAGCAATTTCATAAGCCGCCATAAAGGTAACAAATTCTTCAGTTTGTTCGATATCATAGTAATCATACTCATCCTTAACATAAGAAGCTAGTGTATTGTTAACATTGTACTCACATTGGAATGGAAAGTGTTTAGTAGTTTTCCTAGAGCAACAAGTTATATCATAGATTTCACACAATTCACTACCAAAGCCATTCAATTCTCTTAGCATATCCTTCAAGTGTATCCCTTTTTGAGACAAGCGGTGTTTCACAAAATTGTCATGCTCTCCCAATGTATTTCCCCATACTAAGCTAGTTGGGATTTTAGCACATGCACAAATGTATTCAAGATAATGCAAGTAGTAACTTTCTTCATCAGTGAGGATTTTAGGAGGTTTCTCAACTCTTTTGTTAGTAAGTACAACTATTTATTTTTGGCTTTTTGTGTTTCCTACCCATAATGAAAGTTAGAAAACAAATGCAAAGAAAGTAAAAGAAAGAAAGAAAGGCTACTTAGTGATAAAGAAACAAATGCACACAAGAATATTCACCCTAGCACTATGCTCCCCGGAACGACGCCAGAAAAGAGCTTCATAATCCCCAAGTCCAGGGAATTGTTGTACTCCCTCCATTCCCTTATACAAGGCCACTATGAAAAATACATTTTGCATCTATATAAGGCCACCAACAGTAATCGATGCAAAAATTAATGATGTTTCCTCGTACTAGCAACTTGTTTAATACTTGATTGCATGTAGTCATAATGACACTTAGCTACTTTCTTCTCATTCATTCCTTGCAGGCAGGCGGCATATTCATGATCCTAGTTAATGAAAAGAAAAGTTGGCTTGCAAAGCAGTCATGAAATTTTACCTTGGTACCTGTAATCTGAGTTTGTGGCCTTGTATAAGGGAATGGAGGGAGTAGCACTTTCCAATGTGGAGGTGGTAAGTATGGAGTGTCGATATCCCAAGGGAGCTAAATGTAGGAATCCTATTCTCTTAGGTTCTATCTGCCAATAATACAACCTTTCATACACCAAACATTTGCTTTACCTAGATTCTCTAACTAAAGATAATTTGCTGGTATAAAAGAGGCAGCGGACAAGATTACAAACTACAAGAAAATAAAAGTTAGTTGCTGTAATTTAAAGTTTCAATAAAGTTAAATAGAGCGAGTGTGGAGTAGTGATGGTAGGTGTTGCGGATTTTTTCCTAGGCCATTGGCTATGTTACTAGACCGATAATCATGCTTTGAAGTTATATATGTGGGAGAGGCCTATGCTAATGTACTGCCCGTACTTGGACTCATACATACTTATGATTGAAACCCTTAGCAAGCATCCGCAAATACTAAGAATTCATTAAGATAAACCCAACCATAGCATTAAGATTTATGGGTTCTCTTTATCCCATATGCTTTGACTCCTATAGTTAGGTATGGTAATTTCAGTCACTCCAGCCACCTTATGCATTATCATCACAACATATTACTAACCCTACAGGTGTGATTGAACATACGCTCGCGCTCATACATTGGCAGAAGATGATAGCATCATATCATAACAAACAATTCATATCAATCATAATGGATCACCAAAGCCATAGGACAAAATAGATCTACTCAGACATAACGGTAGTGCAACAAATCTTTGGATAAAAAATCATCACATAAAACACCCTATTTAAGTAGGGGATTACAGAGGTTTGTGCATGAGTGGACCACTATAAAGAGGGAGGAGATGGTGATGGAGATGGTGGTGAATTCGATGGAGATGATGGTTCCTCCGGCGGCGTTTCGGTGCCGCCAAAAGAGAGGGGGGAGAGCCCCCCTCCTTCTTCTTCTTCTTCCTTGGCCTTCTCGCTAGGTGGGAGATGGTTTCCCTCTCTGGTCCTTGCTGTTCATGGCTCCCGGAGGGTGAGAGCCCCCTCTGAGTTTGGATCTATCCCTGAGGAGCAGTTTTCTGGATGCTAAAATATGAGTCCAGTCACCGTTTTATTTATTGCTGGAGAACCGTAACTCCCAAAAATCCAAAAAATAGGGCAGTTTCAAAACTTTGGGGGCAAGTTTCACTACTGGAATCAGGAACTTTGCCATCTGCCTGTTCTTTGCCGTCAGCTAACTGATGGCAAAGAGGGTCTTTGCCATCAGCTTGAGTAGAACGGACGGCAAAGAAGCAGCTGACGGCAAAGAAATTGTTTGCCGTCCACAAAATCTTTGCCGTCAGCTAGCTGATGGCATAGAACCTTTGCCGTTCGCTAGCGGACGGCAAAGAGGCAGGGTGGGCCGCTGGCGAGAGCCACCTAACGGCCATTTTCTTTGCCGTCTTCTAGCTGAGGGCAAAGCATCTTTGCCGTCCGCTAGCAGACGGCAAAGAAAGTGGCCAAACTAACGTCCGTTAGCTAGGCTCTTTGCCGTCTGCTTTCGGACGGCAAAGAGCTGTGCCCTATCTAACAAAACGCCCAGCCCTGCCCCTCTCTCCCCACCTCTCTCTCCCTCCCCTTGTCCCAACCCTGCGCCGCCGCCCCACCTCGGCCGCCCCGCCCTGCCTCGCTACCCCGCGGCGCCGCCCCGTCCGCGCCGGCCCGCCTGGCCGCCCCGCCGCGCCGGCCCGAGCCGCCTCGCCACCCCGGCCGCCCCGCCTCGCCACCCCGGCCGCCCCGCCCCTCCGCGCCGGCCAGCCTCGCCGCCCCGCCCCGGCCGCTCCAAGGTGAGATTTTTTTTCTGTTTTTTAGATTTAGTTTAATTAGGTTTAGTATAATTTAGTTTAGGTTTTGTTTAGTTTAGTTAGTTTAGTTTTGGTTTACTTTAGTTTAATTTAGGTTATGTTTTTGGTTTAGTTTAGTTTGTTTAGTTTAGGTTTAGTTTAGTTTAGTTAGTTTAGTTTATGTTTAGTTTAGTTTACTTTAGGTTAAGTTTCTAGTTTATTTTCAACTTGTGAAATTTGTTGTTATTTTTTTAGTTCAAGCATTTATTCCCGCATTGACGTCGACGATGCCTATCCCGCATCCTCGTCGTCGACTCGGCGGAGGAGGCCGGCTTGATCAGAGGGGCCATGTCCGAGACTGGGCTCCGCCGGGCTAGTACTGGGAGGTTCTACCTTCCAGGGGCACAGCTTGGTGAGGAGCCAGCCCGTCGTTGACCCGAACCTTGTTTGGTGGCGGTCGCGTGGGCCAGTGACGGTGCCGAGGCTTTCGGACACCGCGGAGGTGGTACGTCACCGTGTCAGCGAGGAGGACGAGCATGTCCGTCGCTACATGGTTGCGTTGGAGGGCAGGTTCGACAATACCTGGCAGGTTCTTCAGGGATCTCACTGGAGCTATGATCCTGTGATGGTTCCTTCTCTTTGGGTGTCCACCGCCTGCGCCGATACCCATCGTTCGCTATGGTTCTAGTTGTATTAGCGATGCTATATGTATGATACTATTCGAGATGTATTTGAGATAATATTCAACGATGTACGGACGCAAGAGATGATGTAGTTTTGCTTATTTAGTTTACCCGGGGACGAGCGGGTTAGGGGGTTCCTCGGTGTCGATGGTACCTTAAATAGCAAGTATCGTCAGTGCGAGATACATGTGGCCGTCGGTGTCGAACACAACATCCACGTCCCACAAGTGACACAGGGGTCCTGCGTCCTGCAACAACAGTTCTCGGCGTCGATGGCGGTCGAACACCATCGCGAATTTGTCTGGCAGCCTCTGAGATGACGATTGAAAGCTAAGTGTTGAAACTTGAAACACCCAAACTAACTCAAGTCGGTTTGGTTGTTTGAAATTTCCAAACTTGGCTTTAATACTCATCGCAGAGGCTGCTAGACAAATTTGCCAAGGTGTTCGACCGTCATCGGCCACCAGAACTATTGTTGCGGGACGCCGGGCGCCGGCGTCACCTGTGGGACGTGGATCTAGTGTTCAACGTTGAGCGCCTCATGTATCTTGCACCGATGATACTTGCTATTTAGGGTTCTATCGATGCCGAGGAAGCCCTAACCCGCTCGTCCTGTTGTAAATATTTAGTTAGGTTGACGGAAAAAACAATATTGCTATGAAACTCATCTTTCGATTTAAATGTGCAGTTTTTTCGTCGCTGCGAGGGTCTAGTGTTCGACGAGCTCTGCCCCTATGTTCGTGGGTTAGCACAAATGACATCTCCTCCCCCCCCCCTTGATTTGCTCTGTTCCGGTCTTCATGCCGATGAAACTTGCTACCTATAGGTGTTTTCAATCATCAGTATGCGTGACCACTATGCGTCTCCCGTTCGAAAGGGTTACATCTATAAATATGCATGCATTTGCATATTTATAACCGTGATTCTTTTGAATTGTCCAACGTTATCCATGGACAACCCTAGTATGTGTAGATTGGGTTCGTTTTCCCATATGCTCTGCTCCGGATCCGATGCAGAATTTCGTCAGTGCCTCCCTGTTGTTCTCTGGGTACACATCCTCTCTGCTTATTGCCGAGACGTGTATCAGGAGAACAGCGGGGAGGTGCTACCGAAATTTTGCGTCGGATCCGGAGCAGAGCATGGGAAAACAAACCCAATCTACACATACTCGTGTGGGATTAGGACCTATCTTTACCTATTAGCGTCTAGGTTGCATGGACTTAATAAAAGTGATAAACTCCATTAACTGATGAATATATACATGCTGATTTATATATATATATTTCTTATGTGTCCAGTAGCTAGGCAAGATGACTGATCATGCGTGGATGTACACCAGTGACACTAGTCAGAAAGACATGACCAGTGAATGGTTAACAAAAACCAAGGGGTTTCTGAGAGCCGCATTTGCAAATGGCCAGAGGACAACACGGTGCCCTTGTGCCGGGTGCAAGAATTGGCACAAGAGGATAGAGGATGAAATGGGCAAACACCTGCAGAAGTGGGGTTTTACACCAGATTATACGGTGTGGACATTTCATGGCGAGTCTGCCCAATGTGCCAGAGCTGAGGTGCTTCATCGTCGCACCGACGAGCATGGTACCGGGATGCAAGACATGGTGCAAGACTTTGATGATGCTCGGGACTCAGACGATGAGATGGAGGAATCTGCAAAGGCCTTCAATGAAATGTTGGAGTCTTCAAAACATCCTCTCCATGAGCACACTGAGCTTTGTCAGCTGGATACCATCTCACAAATAATGGCTCTGAAGGCTCAATTCAACTTGGGCAGAGAATGCTACAACGCAATGATGATAGTATTTGGATGTTTTCTACCCAAAGGCCATGTACTACCTGCAAACCTGTACCAGTCAGACAAAATCCTCTGTGCCCTTAAGATGCCCTATGAGAAGATACATGCCTGTGAGAAAGGATGTGCCTTATTTAGGCTTCAGTATGCGGACTTGAACTATTGTCCCATTTGCAAGTCATCCAGGTATGTTGTGGTAGACAATGGTATGGGTGAGAAGACGCAGACCAAACTCTCCGTTAATGTTCTTCGGTATATGCCAATCGTACCAAGACTTCAACGTCTTTTCATGGTCGAAGAGACGGCAAGATAGATGACATGGCACAAAATGGGCAAAAGAACCCAATTAGATGCAGATGGGAAGCTGATGATGGTGCACACATCAGACGGTGAAGCGTGGAAGAGCTTCGATGCATTACATGATGACAAAGCAGCAGATCCGAGGCATCCTCGAGTCGCCATCAGCACGGATGGGTTCAGTGTGTTTGGTCTGATGGCAACCCAATACAGTTGTTGGCCCGTGTTTGTCATTCCACTCAATCTCCCCCCAGGACAGATAATGCAAAGAAAGAACATTTTCCTGACGTTGATAATTCCAGGGCCGAACTATCCGGGGAAGAATATGAATGTGTACATGCAGCCGCTCAAGGACGAATTGTAAGAAGCCTGTGACGCCCCCGACTCAATCGTACACTAATCATACACGCAAACGTGTACGATCAAGAACAGGGACTCACGGGCAGATATCACAACACAACTCTAAACACAATTAAACGGAGGTCCACAATATTACAGACCAGGGATCCGAGGATCCGAAATACATAAGTCAGTCATACAAATAATATCTGAGTACAGACATAGTTAGACAAGTTTTGCCTTAAGAAGGCTAGCACAAACAACGTCTCTAGATCGAAAGGCGTTGGCCTCCTGCCTGGGAACCTCCGATCCTACTCCTGGGCTGGCGGCTCGATCCAGTAGTAAGTACCATCTGGGCCCTCCTGGTAGTAAGCTCCTCCGGTGGTGTCATCTGGCTCCTGGACCCCATCGTCTGTTGTATCATCAAGGTGGGGTATGGGGAAAAGAGAAAGTAAAGCAACCGTGAGTACTCATCCGAAGTACTCAGCAAGCAAGGATCTAAACTACATATGCAACATTATCAAAGAGGAATGGCTGTATATGTGGACTGGGCTGCAGAAATGCCAGAATAGAGAGAAGGCCTAGTCCTATCGAAGACTAGCATCTTCAAACATCTTCACGAAGCCATCATCTTGCAGCAGTAGAAGGGAGTAGAATAACATTTTATTTAGCAAACATGTTTGGAGCGAGCCTAAAGATCCTTCCTCGACTCCCAGCGAGAACGCAATCCCGAGGCTTCCATTAAGTAACAAGTATCCAGTTCAAGTAGTAGATCAGGATACACAAACTGAGCGTCCTTTACCGTAGGACCAACTATCGATAGATATTCATCCCTGCAGGGGTGCACTACTGTTACCCAACACGCTCGATCAACTCTGGCCGGACACACTTGCTGGGTAATACCCGGCCTCGGAAGATCAACACGAAGCAGTGCTCTTCCTAAGCTCGGCAGAGAGGTCAGCACGCCGGACTAACCTATGCACCCAGAGGTCTTGGGCCTTCACCCCCCCCCCCCCCCCCCCCCCCCCCCCCCCCCCCCCCCCCCCCCCCCCCCCCCCCCCCCCCCCCCCCCCCCCCCCCCCCCCCCCCCCCCCCCCCCCCCCCCCCCCCCCCCCCCCCCCCCCCCCCCCCCCCCCCCCCCCCCCCCCCCCCCCCCCCCCCCCCCCCCCCCCCCCCCCCCCCCCCCCCCCCCCCCCCCCCCCCCCCCCCCCCCCCCCCCCCCCCCCCCCCCCCCCCCCCCCCCCCCCCCCCCCCCCCCCCCCCCCCCCCCCCCCCCCCCCCCCCCCCCCCCCCCCCCCCCCCCCCCCCCCCCCCCCCCCCCCCCCCCCCCCCCCCCCCCCCCCCCCCCCCCCCCCCCCCCCCCCCCCCCCCCCCCCCCCCCCCCCCCCCCCCCCCCCCCCCCCCCCCCCCCCCCCCCCCCCCCCCCCCCCCCCCCCCCCCCCCCCCCCCCCCCCCCCCCCCCCCGGTGAACGTAAGAGGGACCACCCTCGAGGTTCACACTTGAGGTGTTGCACGACTGAACCGTATTGGGAATGGTGAAAGAGGATATCACCCTCGATGACCACACCGAATAGCTGCACTACAGAATTATCATCAGGAGTGCATATGAGGGGTTACCCTCGGCACTCGATAGTAACTATGCAGAGTCGTACAACTAAGGGGGGGTGAGGTGCGGTGTCGGTCTCTGGTCGTCGATCACGATGATCGAGTAGTCGATGATCAAGCAAGGGCAACAGGGGTAAGGTGGTGGGGGTCACTGATGGTTCATACCAGCCTATACTAAACAGTTTAACATAGGCAGGTGAAGTATCAATAAGCAGGATACAAAGGCAGGCTATGCATCAGAATAGGAGCATAAAATAACAGTAGCGAAATCTAATGCAAGCAGGAGAAATAGAATGGGCGATATGTAGATGCTCAAAGGGGGGGGCTTGCCTGGTTGCTCAGGCAAGAGAGAGGATTCGTCAACGGGCTGCTCGTCAGTAGCGTAGTCGTACTCAGCAGCAGCGACGTCGGTCTCGGCGTCTATCGAGAGAGAAGGAGGGGGAGAGAAACAATAAATTCATGGCAATAATGCAAACAATATGCAAGACATGTCTAAATGATATGCAGAGGTGTTCTACTGCCTAACTAAACGATTTAGTTAATTTAGGAATTTATTCGGATTTATTTAATTAAAGTTGGGCACTATTCATTTACTGAAAATGGTCTAAAAGTTCCATGTTCATATAGCTAGGGGCATCTGACAGGAATACGGAGGACGTATTCGGGTTCGTATCGAAATTCTGAGCAAGTTTCATGTACAAATTATTTTCATCGGAGTTACGGTTTATTTAATATGATTTTCTAACCCCCCCCCCCCCCCCCCCCCCCCCCCCCCCCCCCCCCCCCCCCCCCCCCCCCCCCCCCCCCCCCCCCCCCCCCCCCCCCCCCCCCCCCCCCCCCCCCCCCCCCCCCCCCCCCCCCCCCCCCCCCCCCCCCCCCCCCCCCCCCCCCCCCCCCCCCCCCCCCCCCCCCCCCCCCCCCCCCCCCCCCCCCCCCCCCCCCCCCCCCCCCCCCCCCCCCCCCCCCCCCCCCCCCCCCCCCCCCCCCCCCCCCCCCCCCCCCCCCCCCCCCCCCCCCCCCCCCCCCCCCCCCCCCCCCCCCCCCCCCCCCCCCCCCCCCCCCCCCCCCCCCCCCCCCCCCCCCCCCCCCCCCCCCCCCCCCCCCCCCCCCCCCCCCCCCCCCCCCCCCCCCCCCCCCCCCCCCCCCCCCCCCCCCCCCCCCCCCCCCCCCCCCCCCCCCCCCCCCCCCCCCCCCCCCCCCCCCCCCCCCCCCCCCCCCCCCCCCCCCCCCCCCCCCCCCCCCCCCCCCCCCCCCCCCCCCCCCCCCCCCCCCCCCCCCCCCCCCCCCCCCCCCCCCCCCCCCCCCCCCCCCCCCCCCCCCCCCCCCCCCCCCCCCCCCCCCCCCCCCCCCCCCCCCCCCCCCCCCCCCCCCCCCCCCCCCCCCCCCCCCCCCCCCCCCCCCCCCCCCCCCCCCCCCCCCCCCCCCCCCCCCCCCCCCCCCCCCCCCCCCCCCCCCCCCCCCCCCCCCCCCCCCCCCCCCCCCCCCCCCCCCCCCCCCCCCCCCCCCCCCCCCCCCCCCCCCCCCCCCCCCCCCCCCCCCCCCCCCCCCCCCCCCCCCCCCCCCCCCCCCCCCCCCCCCCCCCCCCCCCCCCCCCCCCCCCCCCCCCCCCCCCCCCCCCCCCCCCCCCCCCCCCCCCCCCCCCCCCCCCCCCCCCCCCCCCCCCCCCCCCCCCCCCCCCCCCCCCCCCCCCCCCCCCCCCCCCCCCCCCCCCCCCCCCCCCCCCCCCCCCCCCCCCCCCCCCCCCCCCCCCCCCCCCCCCCCCCCCCCCCCCCCCCCCCCCCCCCCCCCCCCCCCCCCCCCCCCCCCCCCCCCCCCCCCCCCCCCCCCCCCCCCCCCCCCCCCCCCCCCCCCCCCCCCCCCCCCCCCCCCCCCCCCCCCCCCCCCCCCCCCCCCCCCCCCCCCCCCCCCCCCCCCCCCCCCCCCCCCCCCCCCCCCCCCCCCCCCCCATAATTAAAATGCATTAATCCTCACTGTTTTAATTATGTTAGAGGCACCTAATTATTTTATTATTTGTTGGTTACAATTTTAGACTAGCCTCTGCAATATTTGTTATTTATCGAACATTTTAGTTTTTATGTTGGACACCTTTTATATTTCACTTTCATTTAAATTTGAATTTGAGTTAGTAGTTGAAATGCAATATGATGCAGATGATGATTATGCACTGTTAATCATGCTGACATGTCATTATCAAAAGTGATTACTGTTGCTAATCACCGGGGGTGTTACAACTCTCCTCATCTATCAAGAATTCTCGTCCCCGAGAATTAAGAGGAAGACTGAAAGAAAGCGGGGTATTCTTCGCGAAGACGATCCTCGCGTTCCCAAGTGGCTTCATCTTCAGAATGATTCGACCACTGAACTTTGAGGAATTTGATCGACTTCTGACGAGTTCGACGTTCAGTTTGATCAATAATACGGATGGGGTACTCTGGATAAGACAGATCTTCCCGTAATTCAAGCACTTCATGATCCACAGCTCGAATAGGATCCTTGAAGCAGCGACGGAGTTGGGATACATGAAAGACATCATGCACCTGAGAAAGATTTGGCGGCAATTCCAATTGATATGCCACCTCTCCTCGACGGGCAAGAATACGGAACGGGCCAATGTAGCGTGGAGCTAACTTGCCTTTGATTCCGAATCGATGAGTGCCCTTCAACGGAGTGACGCGAAGGTAAGCTTGTTCGCCAGGTTGATAGACCATTTCCTTGTGCTTTCGATCATAGTTGCTCTTCTGACGAGACTGAGCAGTTTTCAGATGTTCTCGGACGATGCGGACTTGTTCTTCAGCTTGCTGAACAATGTCCGGTCCGACGTGTGAGCGTTCCCCAGTTTCTGACCAATTCAGAGGGGTTCGACACTTACGACCGTAAAGAACTTCAAACGGTGACATCTTCAAACTAGCTTGATAGCTATTGTTGTAAGAGAATTCGGCATATGGGAGAGATTCCTCCCACTTCTTACCGAAGGAGATGACGAAAGCTCGAAGCATATCTTCGAGCACTTGATTAACTCGTTCGACTTGACCCTGAGACTGAGGGTGAAAAGCGGTACTGAAGGACAGATGAGTTCCCATAGCTTCTTGGAAACTATTCCAGAATCTGGAGGTGAAGAGGCTGCCACGATCCGAACTGATTTCCAACGGAACACCGTGGAGTGTCACAATTCGGGAAACATACAAGTCTGCTAACTGGCTAGCAGTGATTGTCTCCTTAACAGGCAGAAAGTGAGCAACCTTGGAGAATCTGTCAATGACGACAAAAATAGCATCATGACCCTTCTGAGATCTGGGTAAACCAGTAATGAAATCCATTTGGACCTTGTCCCATTTCCATTCAGGAATTTCAAGGGGTTGCAGTGTTCCAGCAGGCCTTTGGTGTTCTGCTTTAATGCGACGACAAACGTCACACTCAGAAACATAACGAGCAATGTCTCGCTTCATATTGGGCCACCAGAATCTCTGACAAATGTCACGGTACATCTTGGTGCTACCAGGGTGAATAGACAGAGGAGTGTCATGAGCTTCTTTCATAACGTATTCCCTCTCATCCTTAAACTTGGGTATGAAGAGACGGCGTTGAAAAAATAGGATCCCATCCTTATCAAGATGGAATTCCGACGGCTTTCCTGTTCCGAGGTATCGCTTAATCATTCCAACTTCAGAGTCATACCGTTGCATAGTCTTGATGCTGTGCTCTAAATCTGGTTCGACAACGAGGGTATTGAGATAACCCTGTGGAACAATATTGAGGTTCAACTTGCGAAGCTCTTCATAAAGCATAGGTTGTGCTTCCTGAACCATAAGGTTGCTGCAATAAGCCTTGCGACTCAAAGCATCGGCCATCACATTAGCCTTGCCAGGGGTATATGAGATATTCATATCATAATCGGCAATTTTCTCGAGCCATCTTTGTTGACGAAGGTTCAGATCTGGTTGAGTATATAGATACTTCAAGCTTTGATGATACG
Source organism: Thinopyrum obtusiflorum (assembly GCA_036873465.1). NCBI lineage: Eukaryota > Viridiplantae > Streptophyta > Magnoliopsida > Poales > Poaceae > Thinopyrum > Thinopyrum obtusiflorum. Next base: position 62,828 of record JAAAWM010011147.1, read on the forward strand.
TGTATATCTCGCAACGGTTACCGAGAAGGTAATGTCGCCATAGTTTCAGGGCATAAATAACCGCAGAAAGTTCAAGATCATGCACTGGGTAATTTTCTTCGTGAGGACGCAATTGTCGGGAGGCATAAGCAATCACTTTGCGCTCTTGCATTAGGACACAGCCTAATCCTTGACGAGATGCATCGCAGTATATCACGAAATCCTTTCGAGTATCCGGGGGTGCTAACACTGGGGCAGATGTCAACTTATCTTTTAGTGTCTGAAAGCTTTCTTGACATTTATCTGTCCACTCAAATTTAACGCCTTTGTGGAGCAGGTTAGTAAGTGGCTTTGCAATCTTGGAAAAGTTCTCAACGAATCGACGGCAATAGCTAGCGAGTCCGAGAAAACTTCTGACTTGCTTAACATTCTTCGGGGGCCCCCCCCCCCCCCCCCCCCCCCCCCCCCCGGGGTTAACAGCAATTCCATCCTTGGAAATCACATGACCAAGATAGGTCACTTTAGATAACCAGAATTCACACTTGGAGAATTTAGCATACAACTGATGTTCTCGTAGCTTCTCTAATACAAGCCGAAGATGTTCAGCATGTTCTTCTTCATTCTTGGAATATATAAGGATATCATCCAGATAAACCACGACGAATTTGTCGAGGTAATCCATGAAGATATAGTTCATCAACCGGGAGAAAGTGGCCGAAGCATTGGTTAATCCGAAAGACATAACGGTGTACTCATAAGAGCCGTATCGAGTAACAAAGGCAGTCTTCGGAATATCCTCTTCACGAACACGGATCTGATGATAACCCAACCTCAAGTCGAGTTTCGAGAAGACAGAGGATCAATCAGCTTGCTGGATCCTACTCACCGTGTGCACTCTGATGCAGAACCCGATCTCGATCTGAAAGAAGAGGTCCACGTGCAGGTGTGTGACCTCCGACAGAGGAAATTCAGGATTGTAACACGACAATGAGAAGTTTAACACAACTCGGAGAGAAAGGTTAAGCAAACCAATGAAAAGGAAAATGATTATCAGACTAATCAGATCAATGACTGGAAAATCGCACAGATATCCAGCTCTCTGGGTAGACGAGATTTACGAGATCCTAAGTGTCGGCGTTAGTAAAATTTATTTAACCCGAGTAGAAGAGAGATCAGAGCCCCAGAGTAAAGATCGAGGAATAAAAGATCCTAATACCACCCAGTTGGCGACGTGGGCCCGTAAGCCACAGAGCCAAGTTAGTAAATTAGTTTTTCGACGCCTAGACTCAACTTCGGCCAAGG
>JAAAWM010011148.1:0-64120 GCA_036873465.1 Thinopyrum obtusiflorum
CATTACCGATCCAATGCCTACAAGCTTTTCACATATTGATCTTTGCTAAGTTACTTTCATTGCTACTGCTGTTACAATCACAACAAAATTGCTACTTTTGCCATACTACTTTGCTACTAAATACTTTGCTGCAGATATTAAGTCTTTCAGGTGTGGTTGAATTGACAACTCAACTGCTAATACTCTTGAATATTATTTGGCTCCCCTTGTGTCGAATCAATAAATTTGGTTTGAATACTCTACCCTCGAAAACTGTTGCGATCCCCTATACTTGTGGGTTATCAAGACCTTTTTCTGGCGCCGTTGCCGGGGAGCATAGCTATATTTGCTGAGTCACTTGGGATTTATATTTGTTGATCACTATGAAGAATCTGAAAGATACCAAAACCAAGATTTTTTTCCTCTAGGACGAGGGGAGGTAAGGAACTGCCATCTAGCTCTGCACTTGATTCACCTTCTGTTTTGAGTAAGCTTGCGACACCTACACCCGCTATTGATTCTGATATGTCGCAAGTAATTGATGATACTACTTCTGCTATGCATGATGTTTATGATGATACTACTACTTTGGTTGATAATACTGTGCCACTGGGTGAATTTCTTGATGAACAACTTGCTAGAGCTAAAGATATTGAGAATGCTAAAACTGATGATATTTCTGAAACTGATGAAATAATTGAAACTGGAAACTTTGAAACACCCATTAGACCTAGCACTCCTAGATATGAATTGCCTGTTATACCTGAGGGTTATGAAGGAAATATGCCCTAGAGGCAATAATAAATTTGTTATTTTATATTTCCTTATTCATGATAAAGGTTTATTTTTCATGCTAGAATTGTATTGATTAGAAACTTAAATACATGTGTGAATACATAAACAAATACCGTGTCCCTAGTAAGCCTCTACTAGACTAGCTCGTTGATCAAAGATGGTTAAGCTTTCCTAACCATAGACATCTGTTGTCATTTGATAACGGGATCACATCATTAGGAGAATGATGTGATGGACAAGACCCATCCGTTAGCTTACCATATTGATCATTCAGTTTATTGCTATTGCTTTCTTCATGTCAAATACATATTCCTCCGACTATGAGATTATGCAACTCCCGGATACCGGAGGAATACCTTGTGTGCTATCAAACGTCATAACATAACTGGGTGAACATAAAGATGCTCTACAGGTATCTTCGAAGGTGTTTGTTGAGTTGGCATAGATCGAGATTAGGATTTGTCACTCCGGTAATACACATCATAAGCTTGCAAGCAAATGTCTAAGGAGTTAGTTACGAGATGATGTATTACGGAACGAGTAAAGAGACTTGCCGGTAATGAGATTGAACTAGGTATGAAGATACCGACGATCGAATCTCGGGCAAGTAACATACCGATGGACAAAGGGAATTACGTATGTTGTCATAACGGTTCGACCGATAAAGATCTTCATAGAATATGTAGGAGCCAATATGGGCATCCAGGTTCCGCTATTGGTTATTGACCGGAGAGGTGTCTCGGTCATGTCTACATAGTTCTCGAACCTGTAGGGTCCTCACGCTTAACGTTCGTTGACGATATATTGTTATATGAGTTATATGATTTGGTAACCGAATGTTGTTTGGAATCCCAGATGAGATCACGTACATGACGAGGAGTCTCGAAATGGTTGAGAGGTAAAGATTGACATATAGGACGATGGTATTCGGACACCGGAAGTGTTTCAGAGTGTATCGGATAGTCATCGGAGTACCGGAGGGGGTACCGGACACGCCTGGAAGGATAGTGGGCCTATTGGGCCACAAGTGGGGAGCACCCCAGCCCACAAGGGGCTGGTGCACCCCTCATGGCAGCCTCCCAAGTGGGGGAAAGGAATGGGGGATTCGGCCTCCCCCTTCCTTCCCTCTTCCCCCTTTCCTTTCTCCCTCCGACAAATATGGCAGGGGGGCGCGGCCAAGGGCAGGAGCCCAAGTAGGATTTGGACCTACTTGGGGTGCCCCTTGTCCTCTCCCCTCTCCCTCCCACCTATATATGTGGGAGGGGGGCACCTAGCACACCCAGAACAATTGATTAGCCGTGTGTGGCGCCCCCTCCACCGTTTACAGCCTCGGTCATATTTTCGTAGTGCTTAGGCGAAGCCCTGCGAAGATCACTTCAGCATCACCATCACCACACCGTCGTGCTGCCGGAACTCATCCACTACCTCGCCGTCCCCCCCCCCCCCCCCCCCCCCCCCCCCCCCCCCCCCCCCCCCCCCCCCCCCCCCCAATCGGCCTGGACCAACCTTACATGTCCACGCACATGAGACCGGTTCCACCGACTGACATGCAACTAGTTTTGCATAAAGGTGGTGGCGGGTGTCTGTTTCTCCTTTCGGTACTTGATCGGTTGGATCGCGAAGAAGTTCGACTACATCAACCACGTTACTAAACGCTTCCACTTACGGTCTACGAGGGTACGTAGGCACACTCTTCCCCTCGTTGCTATGCATCTCCATGGATAGATCTTGCGTGTGCATAGAATTTTTTTCGTTTTCCATGCAACGTTTCCCAACAGTGGCATCTGAGCCAGGTCTGTGCGTAGATGATATGCATGAGTAGAACACAAAGAGTTGTGGGCGGTGATAGTCATACTACTTACCACCAACATCTTATTTTGATTTAGCGGTATTGTGGGATGAATCGGCCTGGACCAACCTTACATGTCCACGCACATGAGACCGGTTCCACCGACTGACATGCAACTAGTTTTGCATAAAGGTGGTGGCGGGTGTCTGTTTCTCCTACTTTAGTTGAATCGAATTTGACTACGGCCGGTCCTTGAAGAAGGTTAAAACAGCAAACTTGATAAATCACCGTTGTGTTTTTTGCGTAGTTAAGAACGGTTCTTACTAGAAGCCCGTAGCAGCCACGTAAAACTTGCAACAACAAAGTGGAGGACGTCTAACTTGTTTTTGCAGGGCATGTTGTGATGTGATATGGTCAAGATATCATGTGATATATGTTGATGTATGAGATGATCATGTTTTGTAATATCGACAACCGGCAGGAGCCTTAGGGTTGTCTCTTAATTATTGTATGAAATGCAAGCGTCATGTAATTGCTTTACTTTATCGGGGGGGGGGGGGGGGGGGGGGGGGGGGGGGGGGGGGGGGGGGGGGGGGGGGGGGGGGGGGGGGGGGGGGGGGGGGGGGGGGGGGGGGGGGGGGGGGGGGGGGGGGGGGGGGGGGGGGGGGGGGGGGGGGGGGGGGGGGGGGGGGGGGGGGGGGGGGGGGGGGGGGGGGGGGGGGGGGGGGGGGGGGGGGGGGGGGGGGGGGGGGGGGGGGGGGGGGGGGGGGGGGGGGGGGGGGGGGGGGGGGGGGGGGGGGGGGGGGGGGGGGGGGGGGGGGGGGGGGGGGGGGGGGGGGGGGGGGGGGGGGGGGGGGGGGGGGGGGGGGGGGGGGGGGGGGGGGGGGGGGGGGGGGGGGGGGGGGGGGGGGGGGGGGGGGGGGGGGGGGGGGGGGGGGGGGGGGGGGGGGGGGGGGGGGGGGGGGGGGGGGGGGGGGGGGGGGGGGGGGGGGGGGGGGGGGGGGGGGGGGGGGGGGGGGGGGGGGGGGGGGGGGGGGGGGGGGGGGGGGGGGGGGGGGGGGGGGGGGGGGGGGGGGGGGGGGGGGGGGGGGGGGGGGGGGGGGGGGGGGGGGGGGGGGGGGGGGGGGGGGGGGGGGGGGGGGGGGGGGGGGGGGGGGGGGGGGGGGGGGGGGGGGGGGGGGGGGGGGGGGGGGGGGGGGGGGGGGGGGGGGGGGGGGGGGGGGGGGGGGGGGGGGGGGGGGGGGGGGGGGGGGGGGGGGGGGGGGGGGGGGGGGGGGGGGGGGGGGGGGGGGGGGGGGGGGGGGGGGGGGGGGGGGGGGGGGGGGGGGGGGGGGGGGGGGGGGGGGGGGGGGGGGGGGGGGGGGGGGGGGGGGGGGGGGGGGGGGGGGGGGGGGGGGGGGGGGGGGGGGGGGGGGGGGGGGGGGGGGGGGGGGGGGGGGGGGGGGGGGGGGGGGGGGGGGGGGGGGGGGGGGGGGGGGGGGGGGGGGGGGGGGGGGGGGGGGGGGGGGGGGGGGGGGGGGGGGGGGGGGGGGGGGGGGGGGGGGGGGGGGGGGGGGGGGGGGGGGGGGGGGGGGGGGGGGGGGGGGGGGGGGGGGGGGGGGGGGGGGGGGGGGGGGGGGGGGGGGGGGGGGGGGGGGGGGGGGGGGGGGGGGGGGGGGGGGGGGGGGGGGGGGGGGGGGGGGGGGGGGGGGGGGGGGGGGGGGGGGGGGGGGGGGGGGGGGGGGGGGGGGGGGGGGGGGGGGGGGGGGGGGGGGGGGGGGGGGGGGGGGGGGGGGGGGGGGGGGGGGGGGGGGGGGGGGGGGGGGGGGGGGGGGGGGGGGGGGGGGGGGGGGGGGGGGGGGGGGGGGGGGGGGGGGGGGGGGGGGGGGGGGGGGGGGGGGGGGGGGGGGGGGGGGGGGGGGGGGGGGGGGGGGGGGGGGGGGGGGGGGGGGGGGGGGGGGGGGGGGGGGGGGGGGGGGGGGGGGGGGGGGGGGGGGGGGGGGGGGGGGGGGGGGGGGGGGGGGGGGGGGGGGGGGGGGGGGGGGGGGGGGGGGGGGGGGGGAGTGGATATGATCAACGTAGAGATGTTCACCATTGATGACTACCCCATCTCACGTGATGATCGGACATGGGTTAGTTGATTTGGATCACGTATCACTTAGATAACTTGAGGGATGTTTATTTAAGTGGGAGTTCATTAGTAATTTGATTAATTGAACTTAATTTATCATGAACTTAGTCTTATAGTTTTGCATATCTATGTTATAGATCAATGGCCCGAGCTACCGTTCCACTAAATTTTAATGCGTTCCTAGAGAAAGCTAAGTTGAAAGATGATGGTAGAAACTTCACGGACTGGGTCCATAACTTGAGGATTATCCTCATTGCTACATAGAAGAATTATGTCCTTGATGCACCGTTGGGTGACAGGCCTGCTGCAGGAGCTGAAGCAGATGTTATGAACATCTGGAAAGCTCGATCTGATGATTACTCGATAGTTCAGTGTGCCATGCTTTACGGCTTAGAACCGGGACTTCAAAGACATTTTGAACGTCATGGAGCATATGAGATGTTCCAAGAGTTGAAGTTAATATTTCAAGCAAATGCCCGGGTTGAGAGATATGAAGTCTCCAACAAGTTCTATAGCTGCAAGATGGAGAAGAACAGTTCTGTCAGTGAACACATACTCAAAATGTCTGGGTATCATATACACTTGACTCAGCTGGGAGTTGATCTTCCAGTTGATAGTGTTATTGACAGAGTTCTTCAATCACTGCCACCAAGCTACAAAGGCTTCGTGATGAACTATAATATACAAGGGATGAATCAAACGATTCCTGAGCTCTTCGCAATGCTTAAGGCCGCGGAGGTAGAAATCAAGAAGGAGCATAAAGTGTTGATGGTTAACAAGACCACTAGTTTCAAGAAAAAGGGCAAGGGAAAGAAAGGGAACTTCAAGAAGAATGGCAAGCAAGTTGCCACTCCCGGGAAGAAGCCCAAACCTGGACACAAGCCTAAAACTAAGTGCTTCTACTGCAAAGGGAATGGTCACTGGAAGGTGTCGAGACGGTGATGATGGAGATGAAGATCAAAAGCACAAGATGATGAGGGGGGGGGGGGGGGGGGGGGGGGGGGGGGGGGGGGGGGGGGGGGGGGGGGGGGGGGGGGGGGGGGGGGGGGGGGGGGGGGGGGGGGGGGGGGGGGGGGGGGGGGGGGGGGGGGGGGGGGGGGGGGGGGGGGGGGGGGGGGGGGGGGGGGGGGGGGGGGGGGGGGGGGGGGGGGGGGGGGGGGGGGGGGGGGGGGGGGGGGGGGGGGGGGGGGGGGGGGGGGGGGGGGGGGGGGGGGGGGGGGGGGGGGGGGGGGGGGGGGGGGGGGGGGGGGGGGGGGGGGGGGGGGGGGGGGGGGGGGGGGGGGGGGGGGGGGGGGGGGGGGGGGGGGGGGGGGGGGGGGGGGGGGGGGGGGGGGGGGGGGGGGGGGGGGGGGGGGGGGGGGGGGGGGGGGGGGGGGGGGGGGGGGGGGGGGGGGGGGGGGGGGGGGGGGGGGGGGGGGGGGGGGGGGGGGGGGGGGGGGGGGGGGGGGGGGGGGGGGGGGGGGGGGGGGGGGGGGGGGGGGGGGGGGGGGGGGGGGGGGGGGGGGGGGGGGGGGGGGGGGGGGGGGGGGGGGGGGGGGGGGGGGGGGGGGGGGGGGGGGGGGGGGGGGGGGGGGGGGGGGGGGGGGGGGGGGGGGGGGGGGGGGGGGGGGGGGGGGGGGGGGGGGGGGGGGGGGGGGGGGGGGGGGGGGGGGGGGGGGGGGGGGGGGGGGGGGGGGGGGGGGGGGGGGGGGGGGGGGGGGGGGGGGGGGGGGGGGGGGGGGGGGGGGGGGGGGGGGGGGGGGGCGGAACAATGGAGTGAGCTAATGACTTATTGGAAATAATACATACCGATGTATGCGGTCCGATGAGTGTTGAGGCACGCGGCGGGTATCATTATTTTCTGACCTTCACAAATGATTTGAGTAGGTATGGGTATATCTACTTAATGAAACACAAGTCTGAAACATTTGAAAAGTTCAAAGAATTTCAGAGTGAAGTGGAGAATCAGCATAACAAGAAAATAAAGTTTCTACGATCTGATCGTGAAGGCGAATATTTGAGTTACGTGTTTGGGCTTCATTTAAAACAATGTGGAATTGTTTCATAACTCACGCCACCTGGAACACCACAGGATAATGATGTGTCCGAACGTCGTGACCGTACTTTATTGGATATGGTGCGTTCTATGATGTCTCTTACCGATTTACCACTATCGTTTTGGGGTTATGCATTAGAGACAGCCGCATTCACGTTAAATAGGGCACCGTCTAAATCCGTTGAGACGACACCGTGTGAACTGTGGTTTGGCAAGAAACCTAAGCTGTCGTTTCTTAAAGTTTGGGGTTGCGACACTTATGTCAAAAGGATTCAGCCTGATAAGCTTGAACCCAAATCGGACAAGTGCATCTTCATAGGATAGCCAAAGGAAACAATTGGGTACACCTTCTATCGCAGATCCGAAGGCAAGATCTTTGTTGCCAAGAATGGAACCTTTCTAGAGAAGGAGTTTCTCTCGAAAGAAGTGAGTGAGAGGAAAGTAGAACTTGATGAGGTAACTGTACCTTCTCTCGAATTGGAAAGTAGCACATCACAGAAAACCGTTCCCGTGATGCCTACACCAACTAGAGAGGAAGCAAATGATAATGATCATGAAACTTCAGATCAAGTTACTACTGAACCTCGTAGGTCGACCAGAGCACGATCCACACCAAAGTGGTACTGTAATCCTATTCTGGAAGTCATGTTATTAGACCAAGGCGAACCTATGAACTATGAAGAAGCTATGATGAGCCCAGATTCTGATAAATGGCTTAAGGCCATGAAATCTGAGATAGGATCCATGTATGAGAACAAAGTGTGGACTTTGGTGGACTTGCCCGATGATCGGCAAGCCATTGAGAATAAAAGGATCTTCAAGACGAAGACTAACGCTGATGGTAATGTTACTGTCTACAAAGCTCGACTTGTCGCGAAAGGTTTTTGACAAGTTCAAGGAGTTGACTACGATGAGACTTTCTCATCCGTAGCGATGCTGAAGTCTGTCCGAATCATGTTAGCAATTGCCGCATTTTATAATTATGAAATATGGCAAATGGACGTCAAAACTGCATTCCTTAATGAATTTCTTAAAGAAGAGTTGTATATGATGCAACCAGAAGGTTTTGTCGATCCTAAAGGTGCTAACAAAGTGTGCAAGCTCCAGCGATCCATCTATGGACTGGTGCAAGCATCTCAGAGTTGGAATATATGCTTTGATGAGGTGATCAAAGCATATGGTTTTATACAGACTTACGGTGAAGCCTGTATTTATTCTTAAGTTGTTTCCTTTCTCATTGAAGGGTCGTGCTAAGTTATGGTTTAATTCTCTTGCTCCTGGTTGTGTGCGTAGTCCCCAGGATATGATATATTACTTCTCTGAAAAATATTTTTCTGCTCATAAGAAACAAGCTGCTTTACAGGAAATATTTAACTTTGTGTAAATTGAAGAAGAGAGTCTCCCACAAGCTTGGGGGAGGCTTCTCCAATTATTTAATGCTTTGCCTGATCATCCTCTCAAGAAAAATGAAATACTTGATATCTTTTATAATGGACTAACCGATGCTTCTAGGGACCACCTAGATAGTTGTGCTGATTGTGTTTTCAGGGAACGAACTGTTGAACAAGATGAAGCACTATTGAATAATATATTGAGTAATGATAATGATTGGACTCTTCCGGAACCACCACCTAAGCCAACTCCGAAGAAGAGGGGTATTCTATTTCTCAGTCCTGAAGATATGCAAGAGGCAAAGAAATCTATGAAAGAAAAAGGTATTAAAGCTGAAGATGTTAAGAATTTACCACCTATTGAAGAAATACATGGTCTTGATAACCCGACACAGGAAGTAGAGATAATTTCTCTTTATAGATTTGCTGAAGGTGATATTCCTCATAATAAATCTGCTAGTCAATGCTTGGATGAATTTGATAACTTTATTGCTAAACAAGAGAATTTTAATGCATATGTTAGTAGACAATTAAAACGAAATGCTTATATGCTTGTACACTTGAGTGACTATATGTGTAGAACTGTTAAAGATCTGAAGGTTGTTAGTAAACATGCTTCCATGGTAAAAACTCAAGTAGAGCAAGTTCTTAAGGCACAAAATGATTTGCTTAATGAAATGAATAGTAAGATGAATGATAATGCTGTTAGACTTGTGACTAGAGGTGGTAAAATGACACAGGAACCTTTGTATCCTGAAGGCCATCCTAAGAGAGTTGAACAAGACTCCCAGAGAATTAATGTTGATGCACCTAGTTCATCTAAAAATAAAAAGAATGATGATAGGACTTTGCGTGCTTCTAGTGAACCTATTAAAGACACACCTGAGAATCCAAATGATATTTCTATTTTTGATGCTGAAACACAACCAAGTGATGAACATGAACCTAGTAATAATTATAATGATGATGTTCATGTTGATGCTCAACCTAGTAATGATAATGATGTGGAGATAGAACCTGCTGTTGATCTTGATAACCCACAACCTAAAGATAAAAGATACGATAAGAGAGACTTCATTGATAGGAAACATGGTTAAAGAAAGAGAACCTTGGGTTCAGAAACCCATGCCCTTTCCTCCTAAACCATCCAAGAAAAAGGATGATGAAGACTTTGAGCGCTTTGTTGAAATTCTTAGATCTGTCTTTTTGCGTATGCGTTTGACTGATATTCTGAAAATGTCTCCTTATGATAAATATATGAAAGATATTGTTACTAATAAGAGAAAGATACCGAAAGCTGAAATTTCCACCATGCTTGCTAATTATAAATTTAAGGGTGGAATACCAAAGAAACTAGGAGATCCAGGAATACCAACTATACCATGCACCATTAAAAGAAATTATGTTAAAACTGCTTTGTGTGATTTAGGAGCTGGTGTTAGTGGTTTGCCTCTCTCTTTATATCGTAGACTTGATTTGAATAAGTTGATACCCACTGAAATCTCCTTGCAAATGGCTGATAAATCAACTGCTATACCCATCGGTATTTGTGAGGATGTGTCTGTCGTAGTTGCAAATGCTACTATCTTAACGGCCTTTGTTATTTTTTATATACCCGAGGACGACAGTATGTCGATCATCCTTGGTAGACCCTTTTTGAATACTGCAGGGGTTGTTATTGATTGCAACAAGGGTAATGCCACTTTTCATGTTAATGGTAATGAGCATACGCTACACTTTCCGAAGAAACAACCTCAAGTGAATAGTATCAATTCCATTGGAAAATTTTCAACAATTACTATTGGAGGTTTTGAATTCCCTATTCCTACTGTCAAAAAGAAATATGATATTCTTATTGTTGGGGACATGCATATCCCCGTTGAGGTAACCTAGTGTTATACGAAGATTCTCCGGTTTCACGTCATTCAGAAAAAGTTTGTTAATAAGACTTGATCAACCTTATTAATGGATTCCCTTTGACGGGCATGAGATGGATGAATTTAGTAAACACAACTCTCTGTACCCACTTTTTACTTTCTGTTATTTAGAGTAAATAAACAAAAAAATGCTATTATTTCTCTATTTTCTGAATTATCCATGCAATAAAAAAATGATCAGAGAATAAAAGTTCTTCAAATGCCCTTAAAATTTAGTATGATTTTTCCAAAATATTTAAGAATTTTTAGCACTGAACACACCTCAGGGGGGTGCACCAGTGGGCCACAAGCCCACAGGGCACACCCACCCCCCAGGGCGTGCCTAGAGGGCTTGTGGGTCCCATGTGGGTCCCCTCACTTATTCCAGCCACCCATCCACTTCGTCTTCCTTCAAAAAAAATCACACCATTGCTCAAACCCGTGTTCTTGCTCATTTTGCTGCCATTTTCGATCTCCTTGTTCGGAACTCCATTTCCGAAACTGTTTTGAGGGATTGTTCATCGGTATGTGACTCCTCCATTCATTCAATTAGTTTTTTCTATAATGCTTTATGTATTGCAAATTTTTGCTGCTGTGGTGACCATGTTCTTGAGCTTGCATGTCAAATTTATATGGTCCAAAGTAGTTTTATTGCATGATATAGCTTCTAGACACTTGTGGGAGTAGTTGCTATTAGTTTTGTTGAGTTTGATTCACTTTTATTTTGAGTCACTAAAAATTTCAGAAATTTTTCAGAGGAAGAAAATGTTTAGGAAAATATTCCAAGGTGGTTCCTCGAAGAAGAAATCCGCAAGGCCCGCTATACGGGAGCCGGACCTTGAACCACCGCGGGAGGCTCAAGTGCAACCTTGCGAATGGCCGTCAGATCACTTCATGACTCGTGCAGGTATCAAGGAAGAATTTGATATGTACGTACGCGACGCCGACCTGACGGACTTCGTGTCAGATAAGTGTTTACAGTACTACAACCTTAAAAGACAAGTTTTGAAACTTCAAACAACCAAACTGACTCATGAAAAAAAATTAGAGCGTAGAAAGAGAAACGAAAGACGAAATAGTACATAGTGAGAGGTTGTGCAACTAGGATGATTTTCTGTACCAGCTTTTTTAATGAGTTGGAGAGGATGATGGCGAAGAACTCGAAAGCCATTGGTGTGTTGTGGTCATTTCCATACATTCTGCTACAGCGCAACAACCCTTCTTATGACCGCAGGACACTAATGGTGGTCAGAAGAAGGGTTGTTGTACTGTAGCAGAATGTATGGGAATGACCGCAAGACACCAATGACTTTCGAGTTCTTCACCATCATCCTCTCAAATTCGTTAAAAAAGTTGTTACAGAATATCATCCTAGTTGCACAACCTCTCACTACGTATTATTTCGTCTTTGGTTTCTCTTTCTACGCTTTGATTTTTTGTCATGAGTCAGTTTGGGTGTTTCAAGTTTCAACACTTGGCTTTTAATCCTCATCACAGAGGCTGCAAGACAAATTCGCCAAGGTGTTCGACCGCCATCGGCCCCGAGAACTGTTGCTGCGGGAGGCCGGGCGCCGGCGTCACTTGCGGGACGTGGATGTAGTGTTCGACACCGACCACCACATGTATCTCGCTCACGGATGGAAGCAGTTCACCCGTGCTCATGACTTTCAGCTCGGGCACGTCCGCATCTTAAGCTATGACACCAGCCGCACCATGCTCACCGTAAAATTTTAGGACATCACATAAAGCATTGACACTTCATAGCCTAAATAGCCATCATTCAGGGTTCCATCGACGCCGAGGAACCCCCTAACCCGCTCGTCCTCGGGCGCCCTCAGGTATGGCGACGCACGGTCGACGGGTCAGCACTCGGACCGGGGGATTCTCGGCCTGGGCGACGATGCCGGGACCGGCTTGACCCACTGGCTCCACCATCTATCCCCTCGGCGACCGGCGATCCTGGACCCTCCGCCCCGACCCTCGACCCCTTGGCGACCGGCGATCCTCGACCCTCGACCCCTTGGCGACCGGCGATCTTTGACCCGGTTCTGTCGGCGCCGACGCACCCCATCGGCGATTCTCGACCCGGTTTTCCTTTTTCCTCTTCTTCTTCTTCTCTTCTTCTTCTTCTTCTTCTTCTTCTCCTCCTCCTCCTCCTCCTCGTCTTCTTCTTCTTCTTCTTCTTCTTCTTCTTCTTCTTCTTCTTCTCTTCTCTTCCTCCTCCTCCTCCTCCTCTTCTTCTTCTTCTTCTTCTTCTTCTTCCTCTTCTTCTAATTATTCTTATTTTTTTTCAAAACTAAACGTAAACCTAAAACTAAACTAAACCTAAACCTAAAACTAAAACTAAAACTAAATCTAAACTAAACACAAACCTAAAACTAAAAAAACAGAAAAAAAAAGAGGAGCTAGACCTCACCTTCGGAAGGGGGCGGCCGTTGGAAGAGGTGGCCGATGGAGGAGGGGGGCGGGGCGGCCTGGGGCAGGGCCGACAGGGCCCGGGGACGCCAGGTGACGGGGGCGACGGGGCGGCGATGGCGACGGGGCCGCAGGGCTCCGGGCCGGCGGGGTGGTGCGGCGGCAAGGTGGTGGTGGGGCGGCGGCGATGTCTGGGGGGCGGCAGTGTAGGCGGGGGTGAGGTGCGGGCGCGGGTGGGCGGAGAGAGCGGAGAGAGGGGGTGGGGCCGGGAAGAGATAGAGAGGGGTGGCCGTTAGTTAGAGGATGGGGCACGTTCTTTTTCTTTGTCGTCTGCTAGCAGACGACAAAGAACTGGCTGATGGCAAACTGTATCTTTGCCATCAGCCAGTTCTTTGCCGTCTGTTTTTTGTAAGCCGACGGCAAAGACCTTCTTTGCCGTCAGCTAGCAGATGGCAAAGAACTGGCTGATGGCAAATTCCCTGATTCCAGTAGTGCTAGAAGAATTTAATGATGCATGCAAAATTCCGCAAGGGGCATATGTACTGAGCCTCGTAAAGCTTATTGCTCTGGGTTCCTTGCTAGCATTACTATGGGTGAAACTAGGACCATAAGACAAGCTACTATAGGGAGCATTCACTTTCCTGCATTACACTATTTTGCTCTCTTTATAGGTAGATGCATTAATGGTAAACATGACCATAGCCACCTTTGCGCCTCTGATTTGAGTGTCCTCAAGAGCGCGGTAATGAATGATAAACAATTTAATTTGGGGGCTATCATTGCATGACGATTACATAATAATGCTAAAGATGGAGATTTCTTTGGTGGAATTTATGCCACTCGTTTAGCTACATATCTTGGTGTTCCCATAAGAGAAAATGATGCTCAGTTGCCACCTACTTTTCTTGATTATGATGCTATGGAATGTTACCAATTTCTTGAGAGGAGCGAGTTGCCTCTCCAGTATAGACTAATTTTTGACAGATGTCGGGTCGTCTATGTTACCCTTCCTGCTCCTACCTTCTTTGACTTTCACACAAAATGAAGATATTTTATAACCAGAGAGGAGGCAGACAAATATGAGAGGGCGAGGGAGACCGCTCGCCTCCACGAAGCAGCTTGCCAAGCGGTGGCAGCTACAATCGAGTACAACCCCAACTACAACTCCGGATACTATCTGGGCCAGCGGTGGCCCTAGACCAACTTAGGCCAAAAGCCTAAGCTTGGGGGGGTACGTATTTCTCACCGATATTACATTCATGTTCACACATTCATTCCAGTTGTCGGTGTTCATCCTTTTGCATTGTATTATCCATGTTAGTTTATTTTTCTTGCTTTCTTCTTGTGTGTTTGAAAAACTTTGAGAAAATCCAAAAAAATTAGTTCTTGCTTCTTTTTAATTTTTCTTTCTAGTTTATTTAGCTGTAATATTAAAAGAAAACCCAAAAAGATTTCTCGTTCTTCTTTTGCTTGTTGGGAGCTTTCCCGTGTAAATAGTTTTTCTCGTTTTCGTTTTTACTTTCTTCTGAAAATCAAAAACTCAAAAGAATACTTCAGTGTGTTTCTTTAAAAGTCTTTTCTTTTTCTTTGGGTCGTAAGAAGAAGACCATGATGAAAATATTGAGTGGCTCTCATATGCATTATTGTTGATCTAACAAAGAGCCCATATTACCTTGTCTTCTCCTCTGAATAAATATTTGCAGATTCCAGATTAGTCCAGTGCACGTGCACTCTTATTATTATTCACATCGTTCGGTCGTGCAAGTGAAAGGCAATAATGAAGATATTTGATGAGATGATTGAGATTTGGAAAAGCTGGTATGAACTCGACCTATTTTGTTTTTGTAAATATTATTAGCTCATCGTTCCTGATTCAGCCCATTATGAATAAAATATGTTTGCAATGATAATTAGAGATTATAGTTACACATGCCATGCTTAATTAGCTAGAAGTGGATAATGATTTCTCTTGTGTGCCAACATGCATTTAAAATGGTTGTGATGTAGTATGATAGGATGGTATCCTCCTTTGAATGATTTAAGTGGCTTGACTTGGCACATGTTCACGCATGTAGTTGAATCAAAAATAACATAGACTCTGCGGTATTTATGTTCATGGTGATTTATATCCTACTCATGGTTGCATTCAATGTTGATTAATCTCAATGCATGTTTATAACCGTTGTCGCTCTCTAGTTGGTCGCTCCTCAATCTTTTTGCTAGCCTTCACTTGTACTAAACGGGAATACTGCTTGTGCATCCACTTCCTTAAACCCAAAGTTGTTCCATATGAGTCCACCATACCTACCTATATGCGGTATTTACCTGCCGTTCCAAGTAAATTTGCATGTGTCAAACTCTAAACCTTCAAATAATAATTTATTTTGTATGCCCGAATCGCTCATGTAGCGACTGGGGGCTGTCAGTATCTTTCATGCTAGGTGGGTTATTCTCACGATGAGTGTTTATTCACTTGTCATTCACGAGAAAGTGGCTGATAATCGGGATACCCAGTTCCATGCTCAAAATCAAATCAAAATATAATAATTAAACAAAACTCCCCCAGGACTGTTGTTGGTATGGACGGTACCCATGGATTCGGCTAGCCGTGGAGTGTGATTGTTGATGGAGGGGGAGCAAAAACTTTACCATTCTGTTTGGGAACCGCCTATAATGTGTTTAGCATGGAAGATAGTGAGATCTTTTGGTTGTTATGTTGACAATGAAAACATACCGCTTAAAATTATATTCATCTCTGTTTTAAAAGCTTCGAGGTCTGGCACCTCTGCAAATCCCTGCTTCCCTCTGGGGGGGGGGGGGGGGGGGGGGGGGGGGGGGGGGGGGGGGGGGGGGGGGGGGGGGGGGGGGGGGGGGGGGGGGGGGGGGGGGGGGGGGGGGGGGGGGGGGGGGGGGGGGGGGGGGGGGGGGGGGGGGGGGGGGGGGGGGGGGGGGGGGGGGGGGGGGGGGGGGGGGGGGGGGGGGGGGGGGGGGGGGGGGGGGGGGGGGGGGGGGGGGGGGGGGGGGGGGGGGGGGGGGGGGGGGGGGGGGGGGGGGGGGGGGGGGGGGGGGGGGGGGGGGGGGGGGGGGGGGGGGGGGGGGGGGGGGGGGGGGGGGGGGGGGGGGGGGGGGGGGGGGGGGGGGGGGGGGGGGGGGGGGGGGGGGGGGGGGGGGGGGGGGGGGGGGGGGGGGGGGGGGGGGGGGGGGGGGGGGGGGGGGGGGGGGGGGGGGGGGGGGGGGGGGGGGGGGGGGGGGGGGGGGGGGGGGGGGGGGGGGGGGGGGGGGGGGGGGGGGGGGGGGGGGGGGGGGGGGGGGGGGGGGGGGGGGGGGGGGGGGGGGGGGGGGGGGGGGGGGGGGGGGGGGGGGGGGGGGGGGGGGGGGGGGGGGGGGGGGGGGGGGGGGGGGGGGGGGGGGGGGGGGGGGGGGGGGGGGGGGGGGGGGGGGGGGGGGGGGGGGGGGGGGGGGGGGGGGGGGGGGGGGGGGGGGGGGGGGGGGGGGGGGGGGGGGGGGGGGGGGGGGGGGGGGGGGGGGGGGGGGGGGGGGGGGGGGGGGGGGGGGGGGGGGGGGGGGGGGGGGGGGGGGGGGGGGGGGGGGGGGGGGGGGGGGGGGGGGGGGGGGGGGGGGGGGGGGGGGGGGGGGGGGGGGGGGGGGGGGGGGGGGGGGGGGGGGGGGGGGGGGGGGGGGGGGGGGGGGGGGGGGGGGGGGGGGGGGGGGGGGGGGGGGGGGGGGGGGGGGGGGGGGGGGGGGGGGGGGGGGGGGGGGGGGGGGGGGGGGGGGGGGGGGGGGGGGGGGGGGGGGGGGGGGGGGGGGGGGGGGGGGGGGGGGGGGGGGGGGGGGGGGGGGGGGGGGGGGGGGGGGGGGGGGGGGGGGGGGGGGGGGGGGGGGGGGGGGGGGGGGGGGGGGGGGGGGGGGGGGGGGGGGGGGGGGGGGGGGGGGGGGGGGGGGGGGGGGGGGGGGGGGGGGGGGGGGGGGGGGGGGGGGGGGGGGGGGGGGGGGGGGGGGGGGGGGGGGGGGGGGGGGGGGGGGGGGGGGGGGGGGGGGGGGGGGGGGGGGGGGGGGGGGGGGGGGGGGGGGGGGGGGGGGGGGGGGGGGGGGGGGGGGGGGGGGGGGGGGGGGGGGGGGGGGGGGGGGGGGGGGGGGGGGGGGGGGGGGGGGGGGGGGGGGGGGGGGGGGGGGGGGGGGGGGGGGGGGGGGGGGGGGGGGGGGGGGGGGGGGGGGGGGGGGGGGGGGGGGGGGGGGGGGGGGGGGGGGGGGGGGGGGGGGGGGGGGGGGGGGGGGGGGGGGGGGGGGGGGGGGGGGGGGGGGGGGGGGGGGGGGGGGGGGGGGGGGGGGGGGGGGGGGGGGGGGGGGGGGGGGGGGGGGGGGGGGGGGGGGGGGGGGGGGGGGGGGGGGGGGGGGGGGGGGGGGGGGGGGGGGGGGGGGGGGGGGGGGGGGGGGGGGGGGGGGGGGGGGGGGGGGGGGGGGGGGGGGGGGGGGGGGGGGGGGGGGGGGGGGGGGGGGGGGGGGGGGGGGGGGGGGGGGGGGGGGGGGGGGGGGGGGGGGGGGGGGGGGGGGGGGGGGGGGGGGGGGGGGGGGGGGGGGGGGGGGGGGGGGGGGGGGGGGGGGGGGGGGGGGGGGGGGGGGGGGGGGGGGGGGGGGGGGGGGGGGGGGGGGGGGGGGGGGGGGGGGGGGGGGGGGGGGGGGGGGGGGGGGGGGGGGGGGGGGGGGGGGGGGGGGGGGGGGGGGGGGGGGGGGGGGGGGGGGGGGGGGGGGGGGGGGGGGGGGGGGGGGGGGGGGGGGGGGGGGGGGGGGGGGGGGGGGGGGGGGGGGGGGGGGGGGGGGGGGGGGGGGGGGGGGGGGGGGGGGGGGGGGGGGGGGGGGGGGGGGGGGGGGGGGGGGGGGGGGGGGGGGGGGGGGGGGGGGGGGGGGGGGGGGGGGGGGGGGGGGGGGGGGGGGGGGGGGGGGGGGGGGGGGGGGGGGGGGGGGGGGGGGGGGGGGGGGGGGGGGGGGGGGGGGGGGGGGGGGGGGGGGGGGGGGGGGGGGGGGGGGGGGGGGGGGGGGGGGGGGGGGGGGGGGGGGGGGGGGGGGGGGGGGGGGGGGGGGGGGGGGGGGGGGGGGGGGGGGGGGGGGGGGGGGGGGGGGGGGGGCAAGTGTCAGTTTCCTTCAGAGCAGCCAACCAACTAGTGGTTGTAGGGGGCGGCTATTTATAGCCTAGGGAGCAGCCCGACATGATAAGACATAAATGCCCTTCAATGATATGACCGTTAGGTGGGTTGATATTTTGGGACAGCTGGCGCATAGCACAGCAACGGTCGGAAATTTGATTATCAAATTCCTCAGGGCTATCATGTTCCTCACTTGTAGGCAATCCGCACTGGCGAATTCCTAACTCCTCAGTCAGAACAAATTCCTCATAGACCAGAAGAACTTCGTCTCTGTCACTGAAGAAATGGATTGAACTGTATGAGACTTCC
The DNA here is from genome assembly GCA_036873465.1 of Thinopyrum obtusiflorum. Classification (NCBI taxonomy): domain Eukaryota; kingdom Viridiplantae; phylum Streptophyta; class Magnoliopsida; order Poales; family Poaceae; genus Thinopyrum; species Thinopyrum obtusiflorum. The sequence continues at coordinate 17,881 of JAAAWM010011148.1, forward strand.
AATGGCTTCACTCGAAGGGATTGGTAGGTGTAGGATTTTGAGTTGAGCATCACTTGGAAACTTTTCCTTAGTTTTACCTCGACCCCCTTTAACAGTACGGTGTTTCCTATGACTCAAGAAAGAGAAAAAGAAACTACGAAAACAAAAGTCTTCACGCTTCATATTCCTCACATGAATATCAAGTCTTCAAGGTCATACCAATTTCTTCACTTTCAAAGTCTTCAGAAAGCCAAAGTCTTCAGTTGAAGACATTCATTTTTAGGGGTCGACTTTCTCTATAAATATCAAACTCCTCAGTGACTTATAGACCTGTGTACACTCACAAACGTATTAGTCCCTTAACCTATAAGTCTTCAATACACCAAAATCACTAAGGGGCACTAGATGCACTTACAACTATCCATACTACGCTTGTATCACCATCTCTTCACCGAACTAGTGCACCTATAAAATTTGCCATTGTATTTGGTGTGTTGGGGACACAAGGGATTTCTTGTATTTGATTGCAGGGTTGTTTGAGAGAGACTATCTTCATCCTACACCTCCCACAGATTGATAAACCTTAAGTCATCCACTTGAGAGAAAATTGCTACTGTCCTACAAAACTCTGCGCTTAGAGGCCCAACACGAGTCTAAAATAATAAGTTATGTTGTAGACATCAAGCTCTTTTCTGGCGCCGTTGCCGCGGAGGTGAGTGCTTGAAGGTATATCTTTAGATCTTGCAATTGAATCTTTTAGTTTCTTGTTTTATCACTAGTTTGGTTTATAAAACAAAACTACAAAAAAATGAAATTGAAGTTGCCTCATATTATTCGTCTTTATCATGTCTTTCTTGAAAATGATGGATCGAAAAATTATGCTCAATTGATAGAAGAAGAATTCAATAAAATGTTTGGCATAAAATCTTTGAATGATGAACTTGATTGCAATGTTGTTAGTATGCTTTCTATGAATATCCATGAGCATGATTGCGATGTCGCCGCGTGTGGCACCGCTGATACGTCTCCATCGTATCTATTTTTCCAAAATCTTTTGCTCTTGTTTTGGACTCTAATTTGCATGATTTGAATGGAACTAACCCGGACTGACGCTGTTTTCAGCAAAATTGCCATGGTGTTATTTTTGTGCAGAAATCAAAGTTCTTGAATTGACCTGAAATTTTACGGAGAATTTTTGTGGAATATATAAAAAATACTGGCGCAAGAAGTTACCAGAGGGGGGCCACCCAGAGGCCACAAGCCCTGGGGCGCGCCCTGCAGGCTTGTGGGCCCCCTGGACCACCTCCGACCCTAATTCCAACTCTATAAGTACCTATTCATGGAGAGAAAATCAGAGAGAAGGATTCATCGCATTTTACGATACGGAGCCGCCGCCGCCTCCTGTTCTTCATCGGGAGGGTTGATCTGGAGTCCGTTCAGGGCTCAGGAAACGGGAATCCGTCGCCATCATCATCATCAACCTTCCTCCATCACCAATTTCATGATGCTCATCATCGGGAGTGAGTAATTTCATCGTAGGCTTGCTGGACGGTAATGGGTTGGATGAGATTTATCATGTAATCGAGTTAGTTTTGGTAGGGTTTGATCCCTAGTATCGACTATGTTCTGAGATTGATGTTGCTATGACTTTGCTATGCTTAATGCTTGTCACTAGGACCCGAGTGCCATGATTTCAGATCTGAACCTATTACGTTTTCATGAATATATTTGGGTTCTTGATCCTATCTTGCAAGTTGTAGACACCTGTTACGAGTCATGATCCGCATATCCCAAGGTGACAATAATTGGGATTCAATCCGGTGATTACCGTAGTTTGAGGAGTTCATGTATTCACTAAGTGCTAATGCTTTGGTCCGGTTCTCTATTAAAAGGATGCCTTAATATCCCTTAGTTTCCATTAGGACCCCGCTGTCACGGGAGGGTAGGACAAAAGATGTCATGCAAATTCTTTTCCATAAGCACGTATGACTATATATGGAATACATGCCTATATTATATTGATGAATTGGAGCTAGTTATGTGTCACCTAGGTTATGACTGCTACATGATGAATATTGTCCAACACAATTATCATTACCGATCCAATGCCTATAAGCTTTTCACATATTGATCTTTGCTAAGTTACTTTCGTTGCTACTGCTGTTACAATCACTACAAAACTACTACTGCTAATTTTGCCGCTGTTATTGTTACTTCCATATTACTTTGCTACTAAATACTTTCCTGCAGATATTAAGTCTTTCAGGAGTGGTTGAATTGACAACTCAACTGCTAATACTCGTGAATATTCTTTGGCTCCCCTTGTGTCGAATCAATAAATTTGGGTTGAATACTCTACCCTCGAAAACTGTTGCAATCCCCTATACTTGTGGGTTATCAACCGCTCCGGTGGGCCGCCTAGTGCCTAGCCTGGCTATTTAAGCCAACCGCCGGTACCGAAACCCTGCCCCTTCGTATTTTCCTCCGCCCGTCCGCCACCGTCGCCACTTTCCACTCACCGTCCTCCACCACTAGTAGCCATGCCCCCACGCCGCCGGATGAGGGGCCAACCATTTCTAACGCCGAAGCGCCGGCTGCAGCTCCTTGAGCAGATACGGGCAAGGCACGAAGCCCAGATCGCTGCGGGGATACCTCCGGATGAAGTGGATCTAGAGGAGGAGTTGGAAGAGGAGGAGATTGAGGAGGAGGAGGAGGAGGATGTGGGGGGGGGGGCGCCGGGGACGCGGATCTGCAGGCCATCCTGGATTCCCTCCGCTCGGAGTCGGATGCGGAGGCGAGACGCCATCGCTGGCAGAAGATGGAGGCGCAACGCCCCTAAGGAAAAGGAGATGTTCGCCTACATTGATGAGGTCGAGCACGAGGAGGAGGAGCCGGAGCCCTCATACGCACCCATCCACCTGGCGCTCGCCACCGACGTTCTGGACATCTCCGACGACGAAGATTAGCTAGGGTGGTACGTACTCCCTCCGTTCCTAAATATTTGTCTTTTTAGTGATTTCAGATGGACTACCACATACGGATGTATATAGAAATATTTTAGAGTGTAGATTCACTCATTTTGTTCCATATGTAGTCACTTATTGAAATATCTAGAAAGACAAATATTTAGGAACGGAGAGAGTAGGATTTTTTTGCATGTTTTGTTTGAACTAGGGGTTGAAATATAAGAGACTCAGATGCAGATTAATTAATCTGAGTCGTGACCGTTCAGTGCCCGCACACGCACCCGGTCGCGTCCGCGGGCGTTTGAGAGACCGGATTTATCATGTTCGACTGTTCATGCTCTGACACAAACGAACCCCGCGCGCGCCCGCGGCGTGCCGCATGCGCCTGCCTCCGCGTACGCACGCCTCGCACCCACCTCACGAGCGCCGCCGAATGTTTCATTCTCCGACGGCTTTGCGCCCTTGGATTTTTTGCTTCCCCCGCGCACACATATGACTTTGAAAACCCCACCCTTTGCAAGCTTGACTCTTTCTTTTCCAACGCCGAGTGGGACACAACTTTCAACACGCATGTGTTACATGCCCTTTCATCTTCCCTCTCCGACCATTGCCCTCTCCTGCTTGCCGATGACATGGGACCTAGACGTCCACGGTCCTTCAAATTTGAAAAAATTTGGGTATCTTTGCCCGGATTCTATGACGTGGTTCTGAAGGCATGGAATGAGCGTGTAGACCACACAGAGCCTTTTCAAATTCTGCATCATAGGCTCAAGAAAACCGCGACCCGGCTCACTGAATGGAGCAAGAAGTTTTTCTCCAAGGCCAAGATCCAACTCCATGCGGCCCTCTTGGTGATCCTTCAGTTGGACTTGGCGCAAGAGGAGCGAGCCCTCTCACCTGAGGAGAGGGACCTGCGTGCTAGACTAAAGCGAAGAGTGGTTAGTTTGGTGGTTCTTGAGCGGGCTAGGAAGAGCCAATGTGCTAGACTGGCAAATCTGAGGGAGGGTGATGCCAACACCAAATTCTTCCACCGTCGCATCAATGCCCGTAGGAGAAAAAACCATATTCACCGGCTAAAGCATGCTCATGGTTGGGTGACCGACCACAAGGAAAAAGAGAAGATCATCCATGATCACTTCTCCGAGGTCATGGGACGGGGAAGTACGAGCAATAAGGACTTCAATTGGGAGGAACTGGGCATTGAGGCCCATCCCTTGCAAGACCTCGACGCCGCCATCACCGAGGAGGAGGTTTGGGAGGCTATAAAAGAGATGCCTAGTGATAAGGCGTCGGGACCGGATGGTTTCACGGGGATCTTCTTCAAGAAGTGTTGGGGAATCATCAAGCATACGATCATGGGGGTCATTCAACGCTTCGATTGCTTGCACACCTCCAACCTGCAGTGGCTAAACTCTGCCAATGTTGTTCTGCTGCCTAAGAAGGACGGCGCGGAAGGCATCTCTGATTATAGGCCCATTAGTCTCATCCACGCCATCGCTAAAATCATTGCCAAGGTTCTATCGCTACGCCTTGCGCCCCACATGGATGACCTCGTTTCCAACGCCCAGAGTGCTTTCATTAAAAGGAGAAGTATTCACGACAACTTCATGTATGTTCGTAATTTCGCCCGACGTCTACACAAATGCAAGACCCCCGCACTCCTTTTCAAGCTTGATATAAAAAAGGCGTTCGACTCAGTCAAGTGGGGATACATTCTTGAGCTGCTCCAACGGTTGGGCTTCCCTCCAAAATTTCGGGCTTGGATTGCTGCGCTTCTATCCTCTTCTTCATCTCGGATAATGCTAAACGGGCTACCCGGCCCTCCTGTCAAGCATGGCCGTGGATTCAGGCAGGGGGACCCCCTCTCTCCACTCCTCTTCGTCCTGGCAATTGACCCCTTGCATAAGATCCTAGACTTGGCGACGCGAAAAGGGCTCCTCCATAAGATCCGTGGTCGGGGTGCCATGGTGCGCACCTCCCTCTATGCGGATGACGCGGCGGTCTTTGTGGCCCCCATCAAGCGGGACATCGACAATCTTGCCTCTATCCTGAGAGGCTTTGGGGACGTCGCGGGCCTTTGTTCCAACTTTCAAAAAAGCTCGGTTGTGCCTATTCGTTGCAATCACCTTGACCTTGAGCGAATTCTTCAGAGCATGCCGGCAGCACGTGCCACTTTTCCGGTCAAATACCTAGGACTACCACTCTCTGTTTGGCAACTGAAGAAGGTGGATTTCCAATACCTTGAGGACAAAGCGGCCGGCAAATTGCTCACTTGGGAGGGCCAAAACATCACTACCATCGGTCGTACGACACTTGTTAGGTCGGTCATTACCTCCCAAGCAGTATTCTCCATCACGCCCCTTATCGTGCCTCAGAGCTCTCTCCATAGCCTTAACAAAATTGAGAGAGCTTTCCTTTGGTCCGGCTCGGACAAGACAACGGGAGCCAAATGCAAGGTCAACTGGAAGCTGGTTTGTAGACCAAAAGAATATGGTGGCCTCGGTGTGCTCAACACCGACAAGTTTGCACGTGCTTTTCGGCTCCGATGGCTATGGTATGAATGGACTGAGCCCCGCAGATTATGGGTTGGCCTTGGAAACCCGTGCACGGAGGAGGACCTCGAGTTTTTCTATGCCTCTACGATTATCACTGTAGGGGATGGCGCCAAAACGCCTTTTTGGGGCTCCCCGTGGCTTCTTGGTCGCAAACCCAAGGATATTGCGCCACTCTTGTTTGCGGCCTCGAGAAGAAAGAATTGGAAGGTCCGTGAGGCCCTCGCGGGGAACGCTTGGATCTTCAAGATCAATCATGACACGGGCACGGTTGTCTCCGTCACCCACATTCGGGAGTTCTTCACTCTTTGGATGCTCCTTAATGACGTCCACCTTCATGAGCAAACCGAAGACGTCATCATTTGGAAGCATGCGAACGATGGGATCTACACGGCGGCCACCGCGTACAAGGCTCAATTCCTAGGCATGACTCTCTCCCCCTTGGATCGCATGGTTTGGAAGGCATGGGCACCTCCAAAGGTTAAGTTTTTTGCTTGGTTGGCGTTGGAAGATAGGATTTGGACCGCCGATCGCTTGGAGCGTCGAGGTTGGCCAAACTGTGGCCTTTGCAAGCTTTGCAATAGGGAGCAAGAATCGGGAGGCCACATTTTCTTCAAGTGCCGCTACACGATTCGGCTATGGAAGTCTCTCATTGAGAAGCTAGGTCTCGCGCACATGGATACATCCGAGTGGCTCATGGACGATTCCGTCTACCAGTGGTGGGACAAGAGAACCGACAACCGCAACCCTAACCGGCAAGCTATGGCCTCCCTCACCATGCTCGTCTCGTGGATCATTTGGAATGAAAGAAATGCACGGGTGTTCCGCCACAAGAGTGCGCCACCGACCACCCTACTCACCGCCATCGTCGATGAGGCCAAGCTTTGGATGGCCGCGGGCGCAAAGAAATTAAGGAATATTTTTCTGGACGAGTAATTGTCATGCCGAATGTGTGGGTGTGTTGTAATTCTCTAAACTCTATTCTCTCCTTATTTAATAGATGAGGCAAATCTTATGCCTCCGTTTCGAAAAAAAAAACTTTGTTCCCTTCGACGGCGTCGCGCTCGTGCGGTCGTGCGCCGTGCGTGCTCTGCCGGATCGAGGCGCGACTCCTTGTTGGGCGCGTCACGATTCGCGCGCAGGTTTCGCACATGGAACCCATCCACGTAGCATCCGTTCGGTGGCCTGGCTATAGCCTGGTCGAAACGACAAGTCGACAACCATGAAGATTTCATGGATGGCACTGAAACGTGCACGCTACCAAGTGTGCGAGGGGCAGAAACCAGACCAGATCACCGGGAAAACGATCGCTTTCAAGCTGGTTCTAGCTAACTATCTTTTTTTGCGGGATTCTGGTTACTCCCTCCGATCCATATTACTTGTCGTAGCTTTAGCACTTCCTCTTTAAAGAAATATAAGAGAGTTTGTATCACTACTTTAGTGATTTAAACGCTATTATATTTCTTTAAGGAGGGAGTACAACTTTGTGAGATGGTAATTAACTTTTCTTTTCTCAGTTACAAACTCCCTCAAAGAAAGAAACTGTGCTCGGTTGCAACTAAAAATGTGTGCTATTTTGTAGTATGAAAAAGACAGAGGATAAACTCATGTATGTTTCCGTTCATAGATGACTGCGACCTTTTCTCCTAGAAAGAAGGAAAGAACATGAAGAACCCACTTTTTCCTCTCGTAACAAAGATAGACCCACCTTTGTTTCAAGAAAAAAAGAGAGGGGGTAGGGGGTGGACATTGGACCAAAGCACACCTCCTCCTTTTGCCTTTTTGAAATTCCCATACGTAACAAGCACTACTACAGTGCGCATCCACAACTATATCTGATTCTCACTGCACATCGATAAAAATGGATCGGAGGCATGCATGCATATACGCACGGGCCCATGCACGACGCCACTAGCCCGACGTGTTGCTTGAAGGATTTCCCTGTACGTGCATGTGCGGATGTGCTCGAGCTGGATGCCACAATATTCCACACCCAAACGAGCGGCCTCTACACTCGAATGATTGGGATAGAGTCGAGCCGGCACTACACATCCCAGTTGTAAAGTGAGCCGATCCCATTAAATTTTTAATTTACTACTAGTAGGTAGGCCCGAATTGTAGGTGATGAGCTCGACGTATCTGATGCTCTCTACCTGCGCTCTACCAACTACGATTCAACTGGTACATGCACTAGTCATGCATGATCACTGCATGATTATCAATGTAGTTAACCTAATTCAGCATAAGTTGCTGCTGCTGCTTCAGCTGCCGCAGCAACATCATCGGCCGGAACTGCTAAATGTAGTTAGCTTAATTAAGTAGGAGTGGTAGCAGTGGCAGTGTACTACAGGTATTAACAAGGAGGTGGCCTCGTTAACTAACTAGTTCTAGTAGGTACAGTAGTGACAATATGCTTGCGCATCAACGACAGTAATAGCATAACGGATAGGAGTTGCCATGTCATTTGATTAGTCACATAGCTAGGCTAGACTAGCAAGACGTTGTGCACGTACTATTCCTTGAGAAATCAAGCTGCCTTACCAGAGTGCTAGTAGCGGGAGTATTAAAATTCTGGAGGTTAAGGATTCGCTCCCTACATCTTTTATCAACAGTAGGTTTGCGTCGAGGACTCGTCGTGATGACGCAACCGATTAGTGAAGGCTGCATAGTGACTTATCCAATGATCAGTGAGCAATCGAGCAACCTCTAATCAATTCATTATCTGTCATGCTAGTAAAAAGAGCATCAGAAGTAACACCGGTGGCCGACATATAAGACACTGCAGCATGTGTATTTATTGTAGTATTGTTTTATCATAGAGAGAGTTGGAAGCTCTACAAGTCAATATATAAGAGAAAGAAAGTTAATATGCGATCACACTCACACACCAAGGGTGCAGGCATATGCAGTCTGAGAACATGAACTGTGATTTAATATCAGCTGTTTAATCGGCAAATCAACGGCCGGCTGGTTGGTCTTTGTAGCCGTCGTGGTGCTGCAAAAGACACACGTTGATCCGTTCCAACAAAGGAGCGTAGTAGAAGACTAAATGGCAGAAAATGAGAATTGCTCTTCTTCTTCTGCAAAAAAGTAGTGTGGCGAAAGGTTCCAGAAAAGTCAAAATGTCTGCAAAGTCTATTTGTATTTTAATCCACACACATGCGCCAATAACAGTCGTGTTGGAACACAACATTGACGATTTGCAGCCGAAGACCAGCGAGTTGTCTCTCCGTTTCTCCGCGAATTTTATGCTTAAAGATAGTACTACTAATACAAGGTCAAGTCATAAGAAGAAAATCAACATGTTTGTTGGCTGGCCCTGAGCCATACACCCTACCATGAACTATTTGGATTTTTTTTTTCTTTCGAAAAGGAGGTATGACCCCGGCCTCTGCAATGAACTGTTTGGATGAAATTTACATATGTGCCACCGACCGTCCAACACCAATATACCACTCTAGTGAATGGACTATGATACAGTTCTTACATGAAACAGAAGTATTCTTTTTGTTGGTAATTTGTTGTTTCAGAGTGAAATATGAAACGGGTAGTAGTTCTTTTTATGCGAGAGAGTAGTAGGTATTTGTTGAGCTAGTCGATTTCGTAAGGTAGAAATTTAAACTGATTGTGACAAGTATCTTTGATCATGTGTTCTTTTATTAGCTATCAAACCTATCGGTCAACAAACACTATTAATAACTCAACCCGTCGAATGGTAACGACAATTTAATGGTTAAAATTTTCGTTGCTTTGTAGTTTGTCAAATTAAACATTGCTCAAATTACGCTTCTAAATAACAGGGTAGAGAAATGTTTAAGTCACCAGCCAATCATTACCGGAACAAGTATTGGTTTAGGAGAGAAACAAGTGAACTATCAAAAGTCCTATTCTGATCCCTGATCTCAAATGCACCTTGATAAACAGTATAATCGAAATATAGAAAAAAAATCTGATTTTTTTGTGGTAAACTTTGACAAATGTTTTGTGTGCTTAACAAATTTCAGAATGAAATGACATTCGTGGAAGTCGTGGCAAAAGAAAAGTATTTTTGGAGCATCGATTTTTTTTTTTGCCATGACTTCCAGGAGTGTCATTTCGTGCTGAAATTTTGCAAGCATACAAAATATTTGTCATAGTTTACCACAAAAAAATTAGAATGTTTTGATTTTTATTTTATTTTACTGTTCATCAGAGAACATTTGAGCCCACGAGCAGATACTCCACGCCCGAGACTATTTACAACATCCAAAAGACATGAAATTATAGTATGATTGCCAGTTATTTTATACAAAATGGGAGGGTCATGATAAAAAATTCATAAAAAAAAAAATCTGATGATACCACATTTGGCCGTACCAAATTCGATGAACATTTTACATATCATTAGTTTGACTGCCGCTTTTTAAGGAGAGTATTGCTAGTACCTTGTAGAGTGCCGCCTTTTATATGCCAATTCAAATCCATGAGTTAGTTGTGATATTTATTACCTATTTAATCTTTAATACAGTCTCCTAATTATCCATCCAATGGAGTACCTCTTTAATTTCATTTTTTATGCATGCGATGTTTCTATGCTAGCAGATTTTTTTTTGCTTATTAGTACAAACGTTTAGTATCTTTCCTCACAAGATTTCCATGTTATATAAGACCTTCCGAACACTATTTTCAAATTGAACATGAAATTTGATGATCTCGATAGGTGCGGTCACAAAAGGCGTGCAAAATCACATGCTTTTTGCACATCAACAATATCAAATTGAAGGTAAGAATACATGCAAGAAAACAAATCCATATGGTAAGTAGAGAACATTATTTTTTCAATTATGATATAGCCCAACTTTTTTCCCTGTACTGTGTAATTACTTATTTTTTGCAGTTGAGGACTTTTCATGTTGAAATCCTTGCTTGTAACCACTGTCTGGGAGTATTTTCAATTTCATAAAAATAGGATACTTTCCTCTTGGTCCCAGCACATTGTGCATAAAATTTATCTCGAGGTGGATAGTCCCTAAGATTTGAAAATACCAACTCAAACCTTTGAGAATACAAGTGCTCTTTTATTAGCTACCAACCTATGGGTCAACATCACTATTAGAAACTTAACCCATTGAATGGTAACAACAATTGAAATGATTATGTAGCTTGTATAAGTCAACATGGCTCAAATTGTGTTTCTAAATAGCATAGCAAAGAAATGTTCAAGTCACCAGCCAATCATTACAAGAACAAGTATTGGTTTCGGGGAGAAACGGGTGAACCATTCACAAGATCCAAAAGACATGATATTTTTGATATGGACACAATCTCCAGTTTGATAATCATTTTTATGTCTGTCAATAATTTTGTACAAAATGGGTGATTCATGAGAAATATTTCATCAAAAGATCTGATAATGTCATATTTTGTCTAGCCAAATTCGATGAACATTTAACATATTGTTAGTTTGACTGCCGCTTTTTAGGGAGAGTATTGCTAGTACCTTACAGAATGCCACCTTTTATATGCCAATTTAAATACATTAGTTGGTTACCATATTTATTACCTGTTTTTGATCTTTAATACTCTATCCAATGGAGTACCTCTAATCACTCTTTAGTTTCATTTTTTATGCATGCGTTGTTTTTCTGCAAGCGGATTTTTATCTCTTATTAGTGCAAAGGTTTGGTGCCTTTCCTCTGAAGATGTTCATGTTATATAAATTTTTTCGAGCATTGTTTCCAATTCAACATGAAATATGATGATATGATATGTACGGGCGTACAAGTTGTGCAAATTATATGTTTTGTCCACATCAGCATTATTAAATTGAAGGTAAGAAAACATGCAAGAAAATACATCCATGAAAATAGAGAAGATTTTTTTAATTTTGATGGCCCTGGATTTTATAATTTGTATATACTCGTTTTGGGCAGTTATGGACTTTTGATGTTGACATCCTTCCTTGTAACCACTCTGTTTGTACGCGCAAAAAACCCACTCTGTAGGAGTATTTCTAATTTCATAAAAATAGTATAGTTTCCTCTCAGTCCTAAGCTTTGAAAATGCCAACTCAAACCTTTGAAAATACATGTGTTCTTTTATTAGCTATCAATATCGGTAAACAATCACTATTAGAAACTCAACCCATCGAATGGTAACATCAATTGAAATGGTTATATTTTTGTTCCTTGTCAAAGTCAACATGGCTCAAATCATGTTTCTAAATAACAGGGTAGAGAAATGATCAAGTCGCCAGCCAATCATTACCAGAACAAGTATTGGTTTAGGGGAGAAATGGGATAATTGTTCACAAGAACCAAAAGGCATGATACTTTAGATATGGACACAATCCCTAGTATTCAACTTTGATAATCATATTCTGTGACCGCTTTTAATTTTGTACAAAATGAGTGAGTCATGAGACAATTTTCATTAAAAAATCTGTTGATGTCACATTTTGTCTAACCAAATTTGATGAACATTTTACATATTGTTAATTTGACTAATGCTTTTTAGGGAGAGTATTGCTAGTACCTTGCAGAATGCCGCTTCTTATATTCTGATTTTAATACATTTGTTGGTTGTCATATTTATTACTTGTTTTTTAATCTTTAATACTCCCGCCAATGGAGTAACTCTAATCACTTTTAGTTTCATTTTTTCTGCATGAGTTGTTTTTCACTAGCCGATTTTTATTGACTATTAGTACATAGGTTTGGTACCTTTCCTCTGAAGATGTTCATGTTTAAGTAAATTTCCCGAACACTGTTTCCAATTCAACATGAAATTTGATGATATGATATGTATGGCACAGAAGGCGCGCAAAAATTACATGATTTGCCCACATCAGCAGTATAAAATTGAAGGTAAGAAAACATGCAAGAAAATACATCCATGGAAATAGCAAAGTTTTTTTAAATTATGATAGCCTGACATTTTCTCTATAATTTGCAAATACTTGTTTTTGGCAGTTGTGGATTTTTGATGTTGAAATCCTTGTTTGTGACCACTCTGTTGGCACCCGCAAAAAAACAACTATGCGGGAGTATTTCTAATTTCGGTAGTTGTGGACTTTTGATGTTGAAATCCTTGTTTGTAACCACTCTGTTGGCACCCACAAAAAACAACAACTCTGTGGGAGTATTTCTAATTTCATTTAAATAGTATAGTTTCTTCTCGGCCCTAGCGCATCGTGCATAAAATTTGTTTCGAAGTGGTTGGCCCCTAAGCTTTGAAAATACCAAGTCAAATCATTGAAAATACATGTGTTTTTATTAGCTATCAACCTATGGTAAACAATCACTATTAGAAACCCAATCCATTGAATAGTAACAACAATTGAAATAGTTATATTTGTGTTGCTTTGTAGCTTGTCAAAGTCAACATGGCTCAAATTATGTTTCTAAATAACATAGTAGAGAATGTTCAAGCCACCAACCAATCATTACCAAAACAAGTATTGGTTTCGAGGAGAAACGGGAGAATTATTCACAAGATCCAAAAGACATGATATTTTAGATAAGGACATAATCTCCAGTATTCAACTTTGATAATCATTTTTATGACTATTAGTAATTTTGTACAAAATGGGTGAATCTTGAGAAAAAATCCATTCAAAAAATCTGATGATGTCACATTTACTCTATAATTTGTAAATACTTGTTTTCGACAGTTGTGGACTTTTGCTGTTGAAATCCTTGCTTGTAACCACTCTGTGGGTACCCGCAAGAAAATACACTATGTGGGAGTATAATTTATGTCGAGGCACGTTGCCCGCAAAAAAAAAAAAAAAGAACTTTGAAAATTCCAACTCAAACTTTAGACCATGGATAAACTAGTATCTAAAGGTTCTACAGGGTCCAAGGATCATGATTATTTATATTTATATTTCCATTTGGATGACACATATAGATATAGCACAACAAGAAAATCATCATTAATTAAGTCGAGAAGTAAAATTGGATACTGCTCTACTTCTAGGGGGGGGGGGGGGGGGGGGGGGGGGGGGGGGGGGGGGGGGGGGGGGGGGGGGGGGGGGGGGGGGGGGGGGGGGGGGGGGGGGGGGGGGGGGGGGGGGGGGGGGGGGGGGGGGGGGGGGGGGGGGGGGGGGGGGGGGGGGGGGGGGGGGGGGGGGGGGGGGGGGGGGGGGGGGGGGGGGGGGGGGGGGGGGGGGGGGGGGGGGGGGGGGGGGGGGGGGGGGGGGGGGGGGGGGGGGGGGGGGGGGGGGGGGGGGGGGGGGGGGGGGAGAGAGAGAGAGAGAGAGAGAGAGAGAGAGAGAGAGTAGTAGCCGTCTAAACAAGCCTTGATTAGAGAGAGAGAGAGAGAGAGAGAGGCCTTGATCACGTGAAGCTGGCAGGTTTATTCGCCGTCATTTGGATAAGATCATATTTAGTTATCAATCCCGATGCCGGAGAGCAGCAGCAGCAGTACCACTATAAACTGTGATTAGCACTTGTTAAACCGTGATCAACTGCACGTCACACTTGTCGATCGACTGCAGTACGAGGAAGAAGGGGTTTCGAGAGGAGGTTCCACAGAAACATTACACGATAGAAATGGAACTTTTGGGAAGTAAAACGTTGGTTCCCAAAAGAGCAAAAACGGTGAGTGTTGTATGCTCATGCCGCCGCTGCACGCGAGCTGCCACGGGAAATAAAGACGCTGTGGTCCATGGTACTGTGAGATTGTTAACATGGAGATCGTGCAGAAACGATCGAGGTGTAACTTTGTCATGGACGAAGAATTTTCGATCGATCGGTGCGTGTTGCGTCCTCCCGGCCGAGATGCAGGACGGTGGAACCAGCTGCCACATGCACGTAGTTTTTTTTTTGAAACGGAGGCAAAAGATTTGCCTCATATATTAAATAAGGAGGAGAGAGAGTTTGTTACAACACACACCCAAGTTACGGCATGACAATTATTCTCGCAATAAAAAAGACCCTAGTTTCTTTGCCCCAGCTTTGATCCAAAGGTTTGCCTCGTCTTCAATGATGCTGAGCAAGATTTGCGGAGGTGCGCTCTTTTGCCTGAACACTCTTGCGTTGCGCTCATTCCAGATGACCCATGACACTAGCATGGTAATCGATGCCTTTGCTTTTCTGTCGGTGGTGCCCGTGGTGCATGTGCTCGCCCACCAGGCATGAACGGAGTCAAACACCACATGCACGTAGTAGTAGTACTACTTACGGTTTGACCTGGGGCTAGCTGGGAGCACTTGAAGGAGACGTTGATGGCGTTGTCTTGTCCCGCGGACGGACGGTTTATGCGCAGCTTCAATACGCCCTGGCCCCGGCTCCATATTCCGAACGCAATCATTCCGCCGTACTACGTACTACCAAGCAGGGAGACGTCGACGAGCCGCAGGCGACCAATTGATGGCGCCGGCGACACTGCACTGGACTCTTGGGGCGTGTACTGAACCGTAGTACACTAGCAGGAATGGTCGTGACTGAAACGAAAAAAAATCAAATTACACAGCGACGTGGCAACGGGAATAACATGGAAACCTTTAGCCCGAGGAGCGTTCCGCACAAAAAAGTGTTGATATTCTTTGCGAGCATCTCGGCAAGATTTAATTGGGTCAGAGCATCTACATCTGGGCACCCCAAACCCGCTCAAACGCCCGGACGGGTCACCGGTCACTGACCGGTCACAAAATTTCGACCCAGACGGATATCTCAAAAGGGCCTCAAACTCCCGGACTAACGGACACCCCTCGTATTCAGACCAAATATGGGGTGAATATGGGGGCGCGCCCGCTACGTCGAACTGACGCCGGGGACCCACACGGAATCGTCCAGAAAACCCGACGGTCCGAAGCTCGTCTCCTCCGTCAGACTGATGTCGCCACATGGCGTCACTCCGGCAGGCCCCGTAGTGCCTAGCCCGGCTATCTAAGCCGACCGCCGGCACCGAAACCCTACCCCTCCATATTTCCCTCCGCCACCACTAGTAGCCATGCCCCCACGCCGCCGGATAAGGGGCCACCCATTTCTATCGCTGGAGCGCCGGTTGCATCTCCTTGAGCAGATCTGGGCAAGGCGCGAAGTACGGATTGCCGCGGGGCTACCTCCGGATGCAGTGGATCCGAAGGTTGAGGAGGAGGAGGAAGAGGAGGACGAGGAGGATGTGTGAGACGCTGGGGACGCGCAGCAGCAGGCCATCCTCGATTCCCTCCGCTCGGAGTCGAATGCGGAGGCGAGACGGCGTGGCCGGCAGGAGATGGAGGCGCAAGACGCTGCTGAGGAGGAAGAGATGTTCGCCTACATGTATGAGGTCGAGCAGCAGCAGGAGGAGACGGAGCCCTCCTACGCGCCCGTCCACCTGGCGCCCGCACCGACGTCGTGGACATCTCCGACGATGAAGATTTGCTAGGGTAGTACGTATGATTTCTTTTGCATGTTTTGTATAGATCTAGGGGTTGAAATATACGAGACTCAGATGAAGAGGGGCTAATTTAAGGTGTGACCAGTCAGACGTCGACGAGCCGCAGGCGACCAATTGATGGCGCCGGCGACACTGCACTGCACTCTTGGGGCGTATACTGAACCGTAGTACCACTGGCAGGAATGGTCGTGACTGAAACGAAATTTTTTCAAATTACGGAGCGACGTTGCAACGGGAATAAAATGGAAACCTTTAGCCCGAGGTGCGTTCCGCAGAAAAAAAAAAGTGTTGATGTTCTTTGCGAGCATCTCGGCAAGATTTCACTTGGGGCAGTGCGGCTGGGGCGTATCCAATGCGGACCCTCAAATAGTTCATATATATCATTTGCGGGAGTCTGAACAAGTTTTACCATCCAATGCTATCTCTTAGATGTTCGCAGACTGATCCTGGCGTTCAAATTCTGACAAACAAGAAGCAAACTTGAGGGGCCTTTGGAGGAGTACGGACATGCGTCTACCCAACCAAAAGACACCACTACGGATATCCGGGCATTCTCTCTCTTTCCTCAACCACGACATGCACATGGTTGACTCTTGCATCAGTGTTGGTGTACTGGTTCGGACCAATCCGCAGACAAACAGTGTGTCTGTTTTAGGGGTCAGCGTTCGAGATGCCCTTAGAGCATCTACAGCCGGGCATCTCAAACCCGTCTCATAGGTCCGGACGGGCCGCCCGGTCATTGACCGGTCACGATTTTCTAACCCAGACGGATACCTCAAACAGGCCTCAAACGCTCGGGCTGATCGGCGCCCGTCATATCCAGCTCAAATATGGGACGGATATGATGGCGCCCGGGCCCGCCCGCCACGTAGGACTGACGAAGGGGTCCCATGAGGACTCGCACGGAAACCCGGCGGTCCGACAGACGCCTCCTCCGTCGCCGCGGTGTGAATGTCGCATGGCGCCGCTCCGGCTCGCCGCCCGAGAGCAAATTGACCTATTTAACCCGACAGGAGTCCCGCAACCCTAGTCCATCCACCTCCCCCTCTCCATGCCGTCAGTCCGAGCCCATCCACCTCCTTCCTCTCCCGCTCCGACGCTCTGCCCATGCTCCGGCGCTCCGCCATGGTCTGGAGGAAGATCACCTACTACGCAATGCTCATGCCGGAGCACCGCTACGAGATCCAGCAGGAGATCCGTGCGAGACAAGCCGCACGCGTCGCCCGCATCGCTGTCGGGCTGCCTCCCGAGCCAGACGAGGAGGAGGAGGAGGAGCAGCCGGGGAAAGAGGAGGAGGAGGAGATGGCTCCGATGGAGGTGGAGGAGGCGGAGCAGCAGCTAACAAGCTTCAACATGGAGCAGGCGGAGGCAGAGTTCGCCGTCGCCCAATCCGACTAGATGGCGGAGCAGCAGGCTATTCTGGAGTCCATCCAGGATGAGGCCTATGTGGAGGCCAACCAGGCGTTCCTCCGACAGGAGCAGGCGGCGTCCGACGCGCTCTTCGCCGAACTCGATGCGGAGATTGAGGCGGAGGAGGCCGGAGCGGAGCAGCCGGAGGCGCCGGAGGAGCCAGAGCTGCAGCTGCCGCCAATGCTACCGGAGCAGGGCACGAAGATCGTCGACATCTCCGACGATGAGTAGTTAGGTGATCGACGTATTACGTAGGTTTATTTCGTTTGCATGTCTTTGAATGGATTTAAGAATCTAGTATGAGATGTCCGGATGCCACTAGTGAAATTTGAGGCGTGCCCAGTCACTGCCTGCGGAGGGGCCATATTTGACATATCCGGCTGTAGATGCTCTTATGTTTTTGTTCATAGTTGAAAGGATTACTTAGCTCAAATTTACAGCAGGATGTATCTTCATATTTCTCGAGAGTTGGCTGATCAAGTTCGAATTTCAAAATTTGTAGCCATCTTTCTGCATCATACGCCAGCACCTTGCAGTAGCGATATGAAACTCGCCGCACATTATGCAACCACTACAACGGAGTACTACCTCCGTCCTGGTTTATTGATCCCCTTCACATTTCGTGCTAAATTTTGACTGTAGCTAGCTGGCTAGTAGATGTTTCCTCTCGGGGGTACATGGGCGTGTATAAAAGCAACACGCATGGCGTGTCTCCTTGAGAGTTGATGACGGTAGGTCGGTGAATCATGGAGATGAGTCTCTGTCTAGACTGGATCGAGCACCGGGACTTGGACCAGAAACAGTTGAGGTTTCGCGCCGGAACATCTTCAATCCTGTTGAGGACCAGTTCAGCACGGCCGAGGCCAGGTGACATAAAACGAAATTTATTGGTGCATTACACCAACGACCATTTTGTGCATCATTTGGTAGCTAGGTCGTGGGCCATTTGACCAAGTCATCTTTCGGGAGATAGGGCGCCATGTCTGCTTGAGATTGAGACTCTCTCTAATCAATCGTCTCAATTTGTTCGAAAATGAGTGAATCTCATATGCATGAAACTAATAATTGATATTAATTAAAAGTAGAAAACTGGTTTCTGTTAATCCTATGTCATGGTTCTAAGTATTTTTACCGACCTAGTAAGTATATATTGCTACTGATCGCGATCTTGTTTTGTTTAGATGCTAGGTAAAACCGGGAACTCGCGGACCTGCAAATGCATTCAATTTCTGGGACCTTTGTGTGTTTATGCAGGCCTGCAAATGCAGCCCCAGCACTTGAAGCAGCTCTTTAAGCCAGTCCTCTCTCTCCTCTCTCCACAACAAACTCTTTGTCTCTGCACAGAACACACGTTGAATTATGGAGCTGCATTTCCTTAATCCTTAAGATGTAAGAGCATCTACAGCCGGACTTGACAAATCCGGTCCCTCAAACGCCCGCGGACGCGTCCGGGCATGTCCGCGGACGCATGCAGACGACCCCTCATATTTTCTTCCGTGCATCCACATATCTCAAATTCGGACTCTCAAATTCATGCAAATACATACACATCGATCATGCAACACAATGTCGCACGTAAATAGCAATTGTTGGTATCAAGCATACATAGCGTTTACATAAAATTTATTTGAAGTGCCAAACGCAAGCATTGCCTCCTTGGTTGCCATTGTGGATCCACATGTGCTCCACAAGATCGTTGAGTAGCTGTGTGTGCACCTGCTGATTTCGAAGATTCTGATGCATCTGCAGAAAGTTCATAAGCTCAGCCGCATCTTGATCTTCCGGGATTTCAACTTGTTCTCCGGGTGCTTCGGAATCATGAGTTTGGCCTACACCATGACCCTCATCCTCGACAATCATATTATGCAGAATAACATAACATGTCATCAGCTGCCACAAAGTTTCCGATTCCCACATCATTGCAGCGCTCCGCACAATTCCCCAACGAGCTTGAAGCACACCAAATGCCCTCTCCACGTCCTTCCTAGCCGCTTCTTGCATTGTTGCAAAGTGGCTCTGTTTATTGCCACGTGGCTCGGATATGGTCTTCACAAACGCCGCCCACTGAGGATAGATACCATGTGCAAGATAGTACCCCATGTTGTAGTCCCGGCCGTTGACGGTGTAGTTGCACGACGGTGATTCCCCATTGTAAAGCCTCCTGAACACCGGAGATCGTTGGAGCACGTTGATGTCGTTGTGAGAACCGGGCATTCCAAAGAAAGCATGCCAAATCCATAAGTCATGTGATGCCACCGCTTCTAGTATGATGGTGGCCTCTCTGGTGTGACCTTGATACATTCCCCGCAGACCTTTCGGGCAGTTTTTCCATTGCCAATGCATGCAATCAATTGATCCGAGCATTCCTGGAAACCCCCTTGCCTCTCCAATATCCAACAACTTCTCCGTGTCCTGCGCATTTGGTTCTCTGAGGTACTCCAGTCCAAACACCTCAACCACGACGCGAGCAAATTTGACAGTAGTCTTGAGGCACGTGCTCTCCCCCATCCTGACCATCTCACCAACGGCGTCTGCAGTAGTACCAAGTGCAAGCATTCTCAGAGCAGCCATGCACTTCTGCTTGGCCAATAAAGAGAGTTGGCCGCAGCAATCTTTTCTCAGCTTGAAGTAGTCGTCGTGTGCCTCCACTCCCTCCACAATGCGCAAAAACAATGGTTTCCACATGCGAAAACGGCGATGAAACCGTGGATCATCCGAGAAAGCAGGTGTGGGAGCAAAGTAGTCATTGTGCAGTAGCTTTGCTCCGGACACCCTGTCCCGGTTGATCACTCTTCTTTCTTTGATTGAGCCCTTGAAGTTGAGAATATGCTTCACTTGCCGGTCCATTTCCTCTTGCATGCTCATGAGCTTGATCATGTCCACTTCTTCTTCCGAATCCGAGGAATCGAAGAACTCGTCTTGAATCATTTGGTCAAGCTCCGTCGGTCCATACTCCTCGTCCGACGAAGCATCGGAATCCACGGTGGCGTCCGGGCCAGTGACAACGTCCCTCGCGACAAGGACGGGAGCGCTCTTCCGGAGCTGGCGGCGGAGAGCCTACGAATGGCTGCGGAGCGGGCACGGCAGCGGAGCTGCGAGCTAGACGGCGTGGAGGAGGAAGACGAGAGGAGAGAGCAAATGGATCCGGCAGCTCATGGGGGGGGATTTGGTGCAATTTGGGGTGGGGTTGGGTTGTCGGGTCCGACGTGGCGGGCGTGCCCGGGCGCCCCCATATTTGGGCTGGATATGGGGGGTGCCGGTCAGCTCAGGCGTTTGAGGGCCGTCTGAGGGGCCCGTCTGGGTCAAAAAATCATGACCGGGCAGTGATCAGGCGGCCCGCCCAGGCGTATGAGGCGGGTTTGAGAGGTCCGGTTGTAGATGCTCTAAACAAACGAATTTACACGCAGTCAAGTAGAACAGTTAAGGCCATTTCTAACCGATCCTCTAAAAGGCCATAAGGGAGTAAATTTTTTGGTTTACTCCCTTACGGCAGAACTAGCCGATCCCCTAAAACAGTTAACGGAGTAAAAAATTTACTCCACCTCCTTATTTCCTCAAAAAGAAAACCTAAATTTTGTCCAACTTTGCTCAGCCGAGTAAAACTGAGCCTCTCCCTCCTGCGCCGCACTGCCTCCCGCCGCCGGCCCTGCCTGTTGGGGATATAACCCCACGGTATAACCCGCCCTAGAAGGACCGGGTTAGACTGTTGGTGACTTAGCAGTAGAGGCCTAGACAGGCCCACATAACCAAGACATGGAAGCCAGGAAGGCGACTTACGAGGTGGGCTGGAGGAAGGCCCAAGGCCAGAAGATGGTGCGTGACCCGGAAGTATAAGCCGCCCAATGGCTACTTGCCTAACAAGGCAAGGCGACTTAGAACCAGGGTCAGTCACGAAGTATGACCCTACCTGGACTCTTGTAAGCCCAGGGCCTCGACCTGTGTATATAAAGGTGAGTCACTGCGGCGGGTAAACTGAAGTTACAATCAATCGATAGCTAGGTCAAGCGAATCCGCTCCCTTGTAATCGATACTCAAGCAATAGTCAACAAAAGCAGGAGTTGGCTTTTACCTCTTCTGTGAGGGACCGAAACTGGGTAAACTTGTGTCTCTCGTCCCGTTCAACCCCTTTAAGCTAATCATCGTAGCCATGGCCTCGCACCTAAGTCCTTTCACGAGGACATCTGCCGTGTTAACCCCACGACAGTTGGCGCCCACCGTGGGGCCAGAGCACGGTGGTTTCGAGTTCTTGAAGGGCTCTTTCCCAGGGATTGAGGGATACGCCGTTGGCAGGATGACCAAGAGTCGCCGCGGCAAGCTCTACATTGACGACGCTGGCTGGTGCCCCGAGGCTGACTTAATCGAGTAAGGGTACCGGGTCCCTTTCGGCGGAATTCACGTCTTCATCGGAAAGATCGGCGGACCAGAGCCTGAGCCAGACATCTGCACCGACATTGTCGAGCCGGCTCGGCGCGCGCAACCCGCCCGGAATCAACCCGGCCGGAAGCGTGCTTTCGTTGGTTGCACGCACGGTATGGAACTTGCAGAAGATTCCGTATCTGGAGGAGAGACTCTCGTCTATTCAGGTGATGAGTCCTCGACCGGAGAGACGGAGTCAGTTTACCAGCTTCAAGACGGCGGGCTTGGGGGCTATTCCAATGGCGACAGTATTTCGAACCCCTATGAGCCGCCGTGCAGAGCTGCTATCTTCATGGCTGGCACAGGGCCGGCTCTCAATTCATCAACTACTGCGGCTATGACATCTAACTCGACCGCTGCAACGGCTGTTGGCTCCGGGTCAGTCAGGCCGTCGACTCAGGTGTTGTTGGATCTTATGGGAACCTTGACAGCTTTATTGGCGACGGAGGTCACTGCGGCGAATCAGGCAGAGCGCAACGCGGAAATCGCCAAAATTCGTGAGGAGATCACCAAGACCCAAGAGGATATTATGGCTGATTACACCCAGACAGCTGCGCTGAAGGCTCAGATTGACGCAGAAGCGGAACGTGTGAAAGCTGAAGCCTGGCGTTTGAGTCTGAATTAGGATGCTTCCAATGCAATATTCCAGAGGAGGTACCAGAGTCGTATGCCGTCGACGTTTGACCCGAGGCATTTGTTTGACACCCCTGGAGCAGGGCGAAGTACTCCAGACACCCGGGTAGATCCCCAATTAAACCCGGACGTGCCTGGAAGTCGGGCGGCGGCTCAGCCTCATCAGCCTAAGACAGTACGAAGGGAAGAGTCGGGTCCTAACCCGCCCCCCAATTAGATGCCGCCGCATCGCTTCCTGACACTGCCACCAGGGCACTTTTCTAATCTAGTGGATAATATGTTGGCAGCAGCAACCCGATTAGCGGCAATTCCAGTTACTGGCGAGTCACCCGTTGCGATGGAGACCTGAAACCCAGTCGAGCTCCTGCGGACGGCCGTTGTGCAGCAGGCGGCTTATTCATATAGCCGTGATCGCATACACTCGACCCCTCATCCAAGTAGAAGTTACAGTCGGCGTATTGAGTCGCCTGCTGTCTCCAGCAGTGAGCGGCGGCATAACCCGCCCTGTCATGAAAACCCACCCCATATTGAGATGGTAGCAGCGGCTCACCAGGGGGCTTATCAGCAGCCTCCGGTGACCCCTTTAGGTTCAGTGGGAGCCGGGCAATTTCAAGGTCTGTTGGAGTGCCGTGTTTAGTACTGGCTTTGTGTAACGAGCGTTTGCCGAAAGATTTTAAGGGCCCTCGTAAGGTGCCCAATTACACAGCTGATCTCCCTCCTGAGGCTTGGATTGAGAGTTATGAGTTAGCTATGGAGATGTTGGATGTCAATGACGCTGTCTGTGCCAAATACTTTACTATGATGTTGGAAGGGTCGGCTCATACATGGTTAAAGAGTCTACCTCCTAATTCTATCAGTTCATGGGTGGAGTTAAAGGCGCGTTTCATTAAAAACTTTCAAGGGACATGCAAACAGCCTCTGACGATTGTTGATTTGGATCACTGCATGCAGCGTGAGGATGAGTCGGCCCACCATTGGGTCCGCCGGGTCTCTACTATCATTCACTCATCCGATAACATTGCGGCGGGTCAGGCTGTTTTGATTTTAGAGAAGAACTATCGCTTTGTGCCTCTCAAGCAGAAGCTCGGGCGGCTCAAACGTACTTGACAGGACATGGGCGAACTCATGGCGGCTCTTACTAAGTATGCCGACTCTGATAGTACAAAAGACCCTGGGTCTTATGAGGATGATAAATCTACCAAGGGGAAGAAGAACGGCAATGGCAAGAGTCAGCAGCAGAATGTAGCAGGGAATAATGGCAACAACCAGGGTAATGGTGGTAAGCACAGACACCCCGACGTAGGGTTAGATCTAGTAGCTAACCCCAACACTGGGTATAAAAAACAGCGCCACAATGGTATTGGTAAGCCGTCTTTCGGTTGAGCAAAGCCTTTCAACCTTGAGGCGATGCTTGATGAACCTTGCCCAAAGCATAGTGTAACATCCCCTTGTAATAAGCTCTGTGACACTCTGTTAATCTTGCCTAGTCATGACCATTTGCAGTGCCAAGTCATATGGGTTAATGATCCAATTCAAATTCAAACCTGAAAATCAACTCAAATTCAAAAGTGAAATATAAAGTTGATCAAACACTGATGGGAAAATGTTCATTAATTGGCAAATAATCCATGAACATTTATAAAACCATCATCAAAATATTTGGAGTTAGATAAATGGCTCAAACAAATTGAAACAGCACCAAATCAGAATATTTAAATCCATTTAAAATCATTTCAATTCCAAATGAAATTCAAATCTGTCCAAACAAGTTTTTGGTGAAGGGTAATATTGCATTGCATTATTTGGACCAACTCCCACATTTTTCAAAGCTGCACAAGTGGTTTAATCTTTTGCAACAGAAATGGAATAAAGAAAAGGCAGAAGCAGAAAATAGAAAATGGGAAAAGGCCGGGGCGAACTGTGCACTTAAGCCTATGGGCTACAGTGCGGCCCAGCCGCCTCCCCTCGTCTCCCTCCTCTCTCTCCTCCCCGTGTCGACGCCGCCGTGGACGAGCACGCGCTCGCCGGCCGCTGGCCGACATCGCGGCACTACAGGGGCCGCCGAGGGGATAAGGGCGACGCCCTCGGCCCCGTCACCACCCTCATCCACTTCTCCCCCTCTCCCTCGTCTCTCTCGCTCGCTCTCACCGACGACCGAGAACGGCCGCCGCCGTGCCGCCGTCACGCACGCGGTCACAGGCCGCCCCTCGCCACACCAAGGTGCCAGGGAGACGCGCCGACCTCGCCTACGTCGACCACGCCAACGAACGCAAGCCGGAGGCCACTGCAATGCCTCCCCAACCTCTTCTTCCCCTTCGGCTTCGGCGAGCACCACCACCCCGATTCGCCGCCCCCTGCGCTCCGTGACCTCGCCGGGCCTTTCATGCGCCCCTCGGTGAGCTCCCCGTTGAAAACCCCCTCTCCCCTGCCTCGTTTTCGCCCCTAGCTACCCTCCTCCGCACCCGCGAGCTCACCGCCGCCTACTCCATCGCCGCTGTAGCTAGGGCCGCCGTTGTTCACGCCTGAGCACTCCAACATGCTCCTGGCACTGCCAGGAGCCCGTCGAGCCTTTCCGCTCGTCCTCCCGAGCCCCTAGCTCCCTGTTCGACCTCACCCGAACTCCGGCAGCCGCTGCGAGCTCAACGCCGGCGAGCACCGTCCACCCCCGCCCTCGCAACCGCCTCCGTTAGACGCGGCCCCTCGCGGCCGTTCGAACGGTGCCCGCGGCATTTGTTTTGGTAGCCCGTAGCAGAATCCCGCAGTGCGCCGCCGCGTGCCTTGCTCGCCGACGACATGTCGCCGGTGGGCTGACGTGTCCGCGTCTGTTAGCGTTAATGACGCCAGTTAGCTTAGCCAGACAGACTGAGAGGCGGGCCCGCGGCTAATTAAACGCAGTTAAGTTTCTGTTTAATTGTAACCAAACCCAGTGGGTCCCCCGCGTCAGCTTTGACCCTGCCCAGTCAGCTTTGACCGGGCCCAGTCGTCAGTGACTGTGGCTAGCTGACATCTGGGCCCCACGGGGCCTTTTGACCAGTCAACGGTGACCCAGTCAACTGCTGACTATGCAGTTGACTGGGCCCACTGTCAGTGACTCAGCTCCTCTGGCTGGGTACACTAGTGGGTACACTTAGTATTTCTGCTAGTTAATTCGAATTATTAATAAAACAGAAAATCCAGAATATTGAATAAACTTTGAAAATTCATAGAAAATATACCGTAGCTCGGATCGAAAAACTTTGTACATGAAAGTTGCTCAGAACGACGAGACGAGTCTGATTGTGCCGTCTGTTCCCTTGTCGGAACCCCCTACGTAGGAGAACTCGTAACTCCGTGCCCAATTCCAGCAGATGAATAGTGCATAGACACCGGGAATTAAATCCCGCTATAACCCTAAAATAACCGTAATGGCTCAGATGCCTCTTTAGACAACCCTGCACTGCATCGTAGCATAGCATGCACCGTGTTGCACTTGTTTGCATTGTATTTACCTATTTCTTCCCCCTCTTCTCTCTCGGTAGACCCCGACGCCGACGTAGCTCCCGAGGCAGACGCAGCTTCGAAGCACGACTACGTTCCCGACGACACCACCGACGACCTTGCCCTTGCCCCAGAGCAAACAGGAAAGCACCCCCATTTTGAGCATTCCGATATCGCCCATTCTCTTCTCTCTCATGCTTGCATTAGAATTTCTGCTGCTACTGCTTTACCTATTCTGATGCATAGCCTGTCATTTGTAACCTGCTTTGTTACCTACTGCTTATCCTAAACTGCCTAGAATAGGATGGGTAGAGACCATATGAGACCCCTCTTATCCCGACTGCCCCGCTGGAGTATCAGAAGACCCGATCATCGGGATCGAAGACCAGGACTTGTCACCGCACATCACTTCCCCTAGACGCTCGACACCACTGGGTTACTATCGAGTGCCGAGGGTGATACCTCGTCAGCACTTCGATGATAACCTTGTGGGTTAGTTAATCGGTCGTGGTAAGCGAGGGTGAATCCTCCTACACCACCCCCGATAACGACGTCGTCGTGCAACACTTCATCAGGTGGAATTCCGTCGAGGGTGATACCTCAGGGTTCCCTTGATGCCAGACACACAGTTACTATTGATGTTAAGCATTGTACTGAGACATGTTACTAAAGACGGGTCGGCCCTGAGGGGTACCCGCGCGAGCAAAATGGGAAGTGATGTGGACTCGGGTGTACCTGGAGGGTACCCGAGAGTTGAACACGAGGCGTGGCCGGGCCTTCCTAGCCCTTGCCGCAAGTCCTCGAGACGGGGCGATGGGGTCACATCTTTCGTGAGTCTCTGCTCGTTACCGCGTGATCCAAAACCACTAAACGGTTTGGATATTTGATCCGAGGGGCCTCTGGCCCGATAGCACTGACCGGGGGGGGGGGGGGGGGGGGGGGGGGGGGGGGGGGGGGGGGGGGGGGGGGGGGGGGGGGGGGGGGGGGGGGGGGGGGGGGGGGGGGGGGGGGGGGGGGGGGGGGGGGGGGGGGGGGGGGGGGGGGGGGGGGGGGGGGGGGGGGGGGGGGGGGGGGGGGGGGGGGGGGGGGGGGGGGGGGGGGGGGGGGGGGGGGGGGGGGGGGGGGGGGGGGGGGGGGGGGGGGGGGGGGGGGGGGCTTGCTGAGTACTTCGGATGAGTACTCACGTTTGCTTTATTTTCTTTTTCCCCCATATTCATTTGATGCCACCAGACGACGGAGCCCCTGAGCCAGTTGCCCCAGTCGACGACCACGGCTTCTACTACTACCCGTCCGGCGAGTACTACTACTACTACGAGGAGTCGGCTGACGACCAGGAGTAGGATTGGAGGGCCCTAGGCAGGAGGCCTACGCCTTTCGATCGTAGCTTTTATTTTGCCCCGCCTCTGTGAAGGCTTATCTCTTTTCTGTATTATATCTGTACTCAGATATCTAATGCTTCCGCTGATGCTTGTATGCCATCGAGCTATGTATTCGAGCCCTCGAGGTCCTGGCTTGTAATATAAAGCTTGTATGACTTTATTTATGTTTTAGAGTTGTGTTGTGATATTTTCAAGTGAGTCCTTAGGCTTGATCATGTGCATTTGCGTGTATGGTTAGTGCACAATTAAGCCGGGGTCGCCACAGGTTGGTATCAAAGCCGACTGCCTGTAGGAGTTCCCCTTTCCAATTCCTTGGCCGAAGTTGAGTCTAGACTATCGAAAACTGATTTTACTAACTTGGTTGTGTGGCTTACGGGCCCACGTCGCCAACTGGGTGGTACTAACATATTTTACTCCTCGATCTTTACTCTGGGATTCTATTCTCTCTTCTATTCGGGTTTTACAAAATTACTAACCCCGACACTTAGGATCTCGTAATTCCCATCCTCCCGGAGAGCTGGATATCAGTGCGATTTCCCTGTCATTGATCTGATTAGTCTGATAATCATTTTCCTTTCCATTGTTTTGTTTAACCTTTCCTTCCGAGGTCTGTTATATTTCTCATTATGGAATAACAATTATGAATGTCTTAATTTCAGATGGATCGTCTGTTTCCACCACGTCCTACGACGCAGGTTGTGCTTCGCACTTGCGCTCGTGGCGTCCCTGGATTTCCAGCTGTCCTGACCGCCCTCTCGACCAGACTTGGATACCGATGGTACCCGGAGTACATGGTCTACGAGGTTTACCGTGAGTTCAACCAGGAGCAGTATTATGCTGATGTTCGTATCTACGATCGGCAGGATGACTCAGACACTGAGCTGTACCGTTTTCACGGTATCGGTGTGACGATTGAGATGGCAATCCATGATGCCGCCTACTCTGCTGTCGCACGCCTCCGAGGAGAGCACAGTGCTACCTTGGATGACTCTGAGTTTCGGTACATTCCGTACGCCCCTGCTGGAGATGCTGCTAGATACTACACAGCTACCTGTGCCCCGCACGTGTCTCGTCGCTACGATCCGCGAGTTCTGATTCAGTGTACTCAGGCTCTGGATCGTACCGTTCGTGCTCTTGCTGTCGAGTTGTTCGCCACTCGAGCACGTTACTACGAGGCTATGACACAGTTGCTACCAGCTGTTCGTGCAGGAATACATCCGAAGCACATTCTTTACCCGCGCAGGACCGAGATGCCATCAGGGATCGATTGGCCTGCTGTGCGAGGTTACATACCTACACGTGGCCCTCTTCTTTTAGCTCGAGACCGGGTTCTGCATCAGAGTGCACATGGAGCACAGGATCCTACTGAGACGAGCATTCATCGTCAGCACTCGCAGTTACCCCGTTTCCGTGGTTTTCTCCGACGTTGATGTAGCCTTTGCTATGTCTCGTTGTGTACTTCCTACCACGTGCCTGCGTGCCGCCTAGTGTGTCTAGCTTTCGAATTTGCGCTGTTGTGCTGCCCGATTGTAACCGACTATGTATGGATCTGTATGCTTTGAATAACTACTGTTAAGCATCTGCTATCCTACTTGTTTAATTGTCGAGTTACATCGTATTTGCTGCTAAATACTCGCATATACTCTGCTAAACTACCCCTGTTGAATTGAGCAGGATGGGTGATAACAATCCACCACCTCCTCCACCCCCTGACTATATGGCAGCGATGATGCAACAGTTCGAAGTGCACCATCAGTTTATTCAAACGATGGTCGATCAGTTTCCCCGTCCCAATGCCAACCAGCTGCCACCTTCCATTACACTGCCAGAGTTTATGCGGCTTAGCCCGTCATTCTTCCGCAACACAGTCAATCCACTGGATGCCGACGACTGGCTGCGTGACATATTCCATGAGATGGAATCTTCTGATGTTGCACCCGCCAATTATGTCACTTTCGCGACATACCTTCTGAAGGGTCCTGCAACACAGTGGTGGGCCACCCATCGACAGACCCTACCCCCTGGAACCGTTGTCACCTGGGCAGAATTCAAGATTGCTTTTCGTGCACGGTACATTCCGCAAGCTGTTATAGCCCGGAAGAAGGCCGAGTTTCGTCGCCTCGTTCAAGGCAACAAGACTGTGGAAGTTTATCAGTGCGAGTTTCTTGACTTGTCTCGCTACGCCGAAGAAGATATTCCTACTGATGAACGAAGGCAGGAGAAATTTTGTGAAGGGCTGCGTCATGATATTCAGATAGCTCTGCTCGCCCTAGATTTTCCTGACTTCGCCACTTTGGTGAATAAGGCTATCTTGGTCGAGACTGGTCTGAATAAGATTAAGGAAGCGCCCAGACGCAACCGTGAAATGGGCTCATCTTCGGGCTCGCCTACTCAGAAGCGTCGCATATGGTTTCCACAGAGTATGTATCGCCCAACAGCGCCAGTGTACATGCCTGCTTATGCTGCACCTCGTCTGCCTCCTCCTCCACCGAGGCAGCCTCTTAGAGCTCCACTACCACGAGCTCCTGCACCTCGTCCTGACAGTGGACTTTGCTTCAAGTGTGGCCAGCCAGGTCACCGTGCCAGAGATTGTTCTCAGAATCAGAATCAACTGGCTCTTCCCTCTGCTGGCCGTGGTATTGGCCGTGGTATTCCTCAGCAGCGCAACAACAATGCCAGACCTTCTTATGGTCGTGGTCAATACTACCACGTCAACATGTCTGAAGCTCCGGATCAACCAGATACTGTGATGGGTACACTTCTCGTTAATTTAGTACCTGCATCTGTTTTATTTGATTCAGGAGCATCGCATTCATTCATGTCGGAAGACTTTGCATTCATACATGGCATTAAATATGATAATTTGCAACATCCACTAGCTGTAAACACTCCCGCGGGTCAGTGCCGAGCCTCCTTATTCAGCCCCGAAGTCATCATTGAAATTGAGGGGTTGAAGTTTCAGGCACTTCCAATTATACTGAGCTCTTCCAAAATTGATCTTATTCTCGGGATGGATTGGTTGAAGGCTCACTATGCCTCAATCAATTGTTCCACTAAGGTTGTTCACCTTCTACACCCCTCAGATGAGATAGTAAATTATCAAGCTCACCTCACCCAGAATGCCGAGGCACAAATTTATGCCTTGAATGCTACTCCGCTTGAGGGCATCAAGAACATCCCAGTCGTCTGTGACTTCCAGGATGTTTTTCCAGAAGAACTTCCAGGAATACCCCCTGCTAGAGCTGTCGAGTTCATCATCGACTTGAAGCCTGGCACCACTCCTATTGCGAAGCGTCCCTACAAGATGCCTCCGCACCATCTTATCGAGCTTAAGGAAGAAATTGATAAGTCACTTAGCAAGGGCTTCATTCGCCCTAGTTCCTCTCCCTGGGGAGCACCTTCTCTCTTTGTCAAGAAGAAAGATGGTACCAATAGGCTGGTTCAAGATTACCGTCCTATCAACCAGGCAACCATTCAGAATAAATATCCGCTTCCCCGGATCAATGATTTATATGATCAACTTGCTGGATCTTCGGTGTTCTCTAAACTTGACTTGAGGTTGGGTTATCACCAGATCCGTGTCCGCGAAGAGGATATTCCGAAGACTGCATTCGTTACTCGTTATGGTTCCTACGAGTACACCGTCATGTCGTTTGGACTGACGAATGCACCCGCTACTTTCTCCCGCTTAATGAATTACATCTTCATGGATTACCTCGACAAGTTCGTCGTGGTATATCTGGATGATATTCTGGTTTATTCGAAGAACAAGGAAGAACATGCCGAACACCTTCGTCTTGTTCTGGAGAGACTTCGAGAGCACAAGATGTATGCCAAGTACTCCAAGTGTGAATTCTGGCTTTCTGAGGTAACATACCTTGGGCATGTGATTTCCAAGGACGGTATTGCCGTTAACCCGGAGCGTGTTCAGGCTATTCTTGACTGGACTCCTCCGAAGAATGCCAAGCAAGTCAGAAGTTTCCTCGGCCTCGCTAGTTATTGTCGCCGATTCGTCGAGAATTTCTCTAATATTGCCAAGCCCCTGACTAATCTGCTTCACAAAGGCGTTAAGTTTGAGTGGACAGATAAATGTTAGGAAAGTTTCCAGACCCTTAAGGACAAGCTCACTTCTGCTCCAGTGCTTGCTCCTCCCGACTCTCGCAAGGACTTTGTCATATATTGTGACGCCTCTCGTCAAGGCTTAGGTTGTGTCCTAATGCAAGAATGAAGACTGATTGCATATGCCTCTCATCAATTGCGTCCACATGAAGAGAATTATCAGTGCATGATCTAGAACTCGCTGCAGTGATTTATGCTTTGAAGCTGTGGCGACATTACCTTCTCGGTAACCGGTGTGAGATTTATACCGATCACCAGAGTTTGAAGTATTTATTCACTCAGCCGGATCTTAACCTTCGCCAACAACGATGGTTGGAAACAATCACGGACTATGATTGCGGTAT
Organism: Thinopyrum obtusiflorum; assembly: GCA_036873465.1. Lineage (NCBI taxonomy): Eukaryota > Viridiplantae > Streptophyta > Magnoliopsida > Poales > Poaceae > Thinopyrum > Thinopyrum obtusiflorum. Next base: position 49,521 of record JAAAWM010011148.1, read on the forward strand.
TTCCTATACCCCAGGCAAGGCTAATGTGATGGTCGATGCCTTGAGCCGCAAGTCCTACTGCAACAACCTCATGGTTAGGCGAGCTCAACCTCGTCTTTTTGCAGAACTGGGCCAGCTTAATCTGCGAATTGTTCCCCGAGGTTCTCTTAATAACCTTGTGGTACAGCCAGACCTTGAGAAAGCTGTTAGAGAAGCGCAAGCCAAGGATGCTGAAATTGACTTGATGAAGAAAGAGCTTCACCTCGACAAGTACAGGGATTTCTCAGTTGCTGAAGATGGAACCTTGTATTTCCGAGACCGCATCGTAGTACCCCGCTTCGAGCTTATGACTGACAAGGTCATGAAGGAGGCCCATGATACACCGCTGTCTATCCATCCGGGTAGTACCAAGATGTATCGTGATCTTTGTCAAAGGTACTGGTGGTCTAGGATGAAGCAGGATATTGCTCGTTATGTAGCTGAATGTGACGTTTGCCGTCGCGTAAAGGCAGAACATCAAAAGCCTGCTGGAATTCTGCAACCGCTCCCTATTCCGTTATGGAAATGGGATAAGGTGCAAATGGACTTTATTACTGGTCTTCCCAAGTCTCAGAAGGGTCACGATGCCATTCTTGTCGTCGTCGACCAACTCTCCAAAGTTGCACACTTCCTACCAGTCAAGGAGACTATCACTGCTAGTCAGTTAGCAGAGCTTTATATCTCCAGAATTGTTTCACTCCACGGTATTCCGAAGGAGATAAGTTCGGACCGTGGCGTTCTTTTCACTTCCCAATTCTGGGAAAGTTTCCAAGAAGCTATGGAAACTCACATTACATGGAGTTCAGCTTATCATCCACAATCCCAAGGCCAAGTTGAGCGCGTTAATCAAGTACTTGAAGATATGCTTCGGGCTTGTGTTATATCCTTCGGTAAGAAATGGGAGGAATCTCTTCCATATGCCAAGTTCTCTTATAACAACAGCTATCAAGCCAGCTTGAAAATGGCCCCCTTCGAAGTTCTGTATGGACGAAAATGTCGAACCCCTCTGAATTGGTCAGAAACTAGGGAACGACCTCTTGTTGGACCGGGAATTATTCGACATGCTGAAGAACAAGTCAGAATTGTCCGAGAAAATCTCAAGGCGGCTCAGGACCACCAGAAGAGCAACTATGATCGCAAGCGATGGGGTCTGACTTATCAACCAGGTGATCATGCTTATCTTCGAGTCACCCCTATGAAGGGTACCCGTCGATTCGGAATCAAGGGGAAGCTAGCTCCTCGCTATATTGGTCCTGTTCGCATAGTGGCTAGACGTGGACAGGTGGCTTATAAATTGGAGTTGCCATCGCAATTCTCTCATATCCACGATGTCTTCCACGTGTCGCAACTTCGAAAGTGCTTCAAGGAATCTCCGCACCGAGCAGTGGACCATGAGATGCTCCAGTTGCAAGATGATCTATCCTATAAGGAGCATCCCGTCCACATTCTCGACGAAGCTGAACGTCGAACTCGTCAGAAGACAACCAAGTTCCTGAAAGTCCAGTGGTCGAATCACACTAAAGATGAAGCCACTTGGGAACGCGAGGATCATCTTCGGGAAGAATATCCCGACCTCTTTCCTTCTACCTCCTAAATTCTCGGGACGAGAATTTATTTTAGAGGAGGAGAATTTGTAACATCCCCTTGTAATAAGCTCTGTGACACTCTGTTAATCTTGCCTAGTCTTGACCATTTGCAGTGCCAAGTCATATGGGTTAATGATCCAATTCAAATTCAAACCTGAAAATTAACCCAAATTCAAAAGTGAAATATGAAGTTGATCAAACACTGATGGGAAAATATTCATTAATTGGCAAATAATCCATGAACATTTAAAACCATCATCAAAATATTTGGAGTTAGATAAATGGCTCAAACAAATTGAAGGGGGGGGGGGGGGGGGGGGGGGGGGGGGGGGGGGGGGGGGGGGGGGGGGGGGGGGGGGGGGGGGGGGGGGGGGGGGGGGGGGGGGGGGGGGGGGGGGGGGGGGGGGGGGGGGGGGGGGGGGGGGGGGGGGGGGGGGGGGGGGGGGGGGGGGGGGGGGGGGGGGGGGGGGGGGGGGGGGGGGGGGGGGGGGGGGGGGGGGGGGGGGGGGGGGGGGGGGGGGGGGGGGGGGGGGGGGGGGGGGGGGGGGGGGGGGGGGGGGGGGGGGGGGGGGGGGGGGGGGGGGGGGGGGGGGGGGGGGGGGGGGGGGGGGGGGGGGGGGGGGGGGGGGGGGGGGGGGGGGGGGGGGGGGGGGGGGGGGGGGGGGGGGGGGGGGGGGGGGGGGGGGGGGGGGGGGGGGGGGGGGGGGGGGGGGGGGGGGGGGGGGGGGGGGGGGGGGGGGGGGGGGGGGGGGGCAGCGCACGGTGCCTCTTTCTTTTTATTTTTCTGTTTCTTTATTTCTTTTCTGTTTTGTTAATTGTTAGGCCACATTTGCACTTTTATAAAATGTGAGACTTGGCCGAAATATTACAGTGCAATGTTACCTTTCACCAAGAACTAGTTTGGGCAAAGTAGAATTTCATTTGGATTTGATTTAACCTTAAATGAATTAAATAATTCTGTCTTGGTGCTGTTTCATGTTGTTGGAGTCATTTAACTAACTCATTTAGTATTGATTATGTTTTTATAATTGCTTCTGGATTATTTGCTATTCAATGAACATTTTTCCAACAGTGTTTGAGCAACTTCATTTTTCACTTTTGAATTTGAGTTGATTTTCAGAATAGAATTTGAATTGAATATTTAACCAAAGTGGCTAGGCACTGCAAATGAAGATGACTTGGCATTATTAGCAGTTGATCACAGTGGCTATTACACAGGGGTGTTACAAATTCTCCTCCTCTAAAAGAAATTCTCGTCCCGAGAATTCAGGAGGTAGAAGGAAAGAGGTCGGAATATTCTTCCCGAAGATGATCCTCGCGTTCCCAAGTGGCTTCATCTTCAGTATGATTCGACCACTGCACTTTTAGGAACTTGGTCGTCTTATAACGGGTTCGACGTTCAGCTTCATCAAGAATGCGGATCGGATGCTCCTTATAAGAAAGATCATCTTGCAAGTCGAGCATCTCGTGGGGGGGGGGGGGGGGGGGGGGGGGGGGGGGGGGGGGGGGGGGGGGGGGGGGGGGGGGGGGGGGGGGGGGGGGGGGGGGGGGGGGGGGGGGGGGGGGGGGGGGGGGGGGGGGGGGGGGGGGGGGGGGGGGGGGGGGGGGGGGGGGGGGGGGGGGGGGGGGGGGGGGGGGGGGGGGGGGGGGGGGGGGGGGGGGGGGGGGGGGGGGGGGGGGGGGGGGGGGGGGGGGGGGGGGGGGGGGGGGGGGGGGGGGGGGGGGGGGGGGGGGGGGGGGGGGGGGGGGGGGGGGGGGGGGGGGGGGGGGGGGGGGGGGGGGGGGGGGGGGGGGGGGGGGGGGGGGGGGGGGGGGGGGGGGGGGGGGGGGGGGGGGGGGGGGGGGGGGGGGGGGGGGGGGGGGGGGGGGGGGGGGGGGGGGGGGGGGGGGGGGGGGGGGGGGGGGGGGGGGGGGGGGGGGGGGGGGGGGGGGGGGGGGGGGGGGGGGGGGGGGGGGGGGGGGGGGGGGGGGGGGGGGGGGGGGGGGGGGGGGGGGGGGGGGGGGGGGGGGGGGGGGGGGGGGGGGGGGGGGGGGGGGGGGGGGGGGGGGGGGGGGGGGGGGGGGGGGGGGGGGGGGGGGGGGGGGGGGGGGGGGGGGGGGGGGGGGGGGGGGGGGGGGGGGGGGGGGGGGGGGGGGGGGGGGGGGGGGGGGGGGGGGGGGGGGGGGGGGGGGGGGGGGGGGGGGGGGGGGGGGGGGGGGGGGGGGGGGGGGGGGGGGGGGGGGGGGGGGGGGGGGGGGGGGGGGGGGGGGGGGGGGGGGGGGGGGGGGGGGGGGGGGGGGGGGGGGGGGGGGGGGGGGGGGGGGGGGGGGGGGGGGGGGGGGGGGGGGGGGGGGGGGGGGGGGGGGGGGGGGGGGGGGGGGGGGGGGGGGGGGGGGGGGGGGGGGGGGGGGGGGGGGGGGGGGGGGGGGGGGGGGGGGGGGGGGGGGGGGGGGGGGGGGGGGGGGGGGGGGGGGGGGGGGGGGGGGGGGGGGGGGGGGGGGGGGGGGGGGGGGGGGGGGGGGGGGGGGGGGGGGGGGGGGGGGGGGGGGGGGGGGGGGGGGGGGGGGGGGGGGGGGGGGGGGGGGGGGGGGGGGGGGGGGGGGGGGGGGGGGGGGGGGGGGGGGGGGGGGGGGGGGGGGGGGGGGGGGGGGGGGGGGGGGGGGGGGGGGGGGGGGGGGGGGGGGGGGGGGGGGGGGGGGGGGGGGGGGGGGGGGGGGGGGGGGGGGGGGGGGGGGGGGGGGGGGGGGGGGGGGGGGGGGGGGGGGGGGGGGGGGGGGGGGGGGGGGGGGGGGGGGGGGGGGGGGGGGGGGGGGGGGGGGGGGGGGGGGGGGGGGGGGGGGGGGGGGGGGGGGGGGGGGGGGGGGGGGGGGGGGGGGGGGGGGGGGGGGGGGGGGGGGGGGGGGGGGGGGGGGGGGGGGGGGGGGGGGGGGGGGGGGGGGGGGGGGGGGGGGGGGGGGGGGGGGGGGGGGGGGGGGGGGGGGGGGGGGGGGGGGGGGGGGGGGGGGGGGGGGGGGGGGGGGGGGGGGGGGGGGGGGGGGGGGGGGGGGGGGGGGGGGGGGGGGGGGGGGGGGGGGGGGGGGGGGGGTGCATAGATGACAGCAGCTAGTTCTAGATCATGTACCGGATAATTCTCTTCATATGGCCGCAACTGACGAGAGCCATAGGCAATCACTTTACGCTCTTGCATTAGGACACAGCCTAATCTTTCACGGGATGCGTCGCAATAGATGGAAAAATCTTTGCGAGAATCTGGAGGAGCAAGTACTGGGGCAGACGTCAGCTTGTCTTTGAGTGTTTGAAAACTTTCCTGACATTTTTCTATCCACTCAAACTTCACGCCCTTGTGAAGCAGATCGGTCAAAGGCTTAGCAATCTTTGAGAAATTCTCGACAAAGCGACGGCAATAGCTTGCAAGGCCGAGGAAACTTCTCACTTGCTTGGCATTCTTCAGAGGAGTCCAGTCAAGGATAGCCTGAACCCTCTCCAGATTAACAACAATGCCGTCCTTGGAAATCACGTGACCAAGGTAGGTCACTTCAGAAAGACAGAATCCACATTTAGAATACTTGGCATATAGCTGGTGTTCTCAAAGTTTTTTTCAGAACAAGGCGAAGGTGTTCAGCATGTTCTTCCTTATTCTTCGAATATACAAGAATATCATCCAGATATACCACGACGAACTTGTCGAGGTAATCCATGAAGATATAATTCATCAGGCGGGAGAACGTAGCTGGAGCATTGGTTAAACCAAACGACATAACGGTGTACTCGTAGGAACCATAACGAGTAACAAATGCAGTCTTGGGAATATCCTCTTCACGGACACGGATCTGGTGATAACCCAACCTCAAGTCGAGTTTAGAGAACATCGAAGATCCAGCAATTTGATCATATAAATCATTAATCCGAGGAAACGGATATTTATTCTGAATGGTTGCCTGGTTCATAGGACGGTAATCTTGAACCAACCTATTCATACCATCTTTCTTCTTGACAAAAGAGAAGTTGCTCCCCAGGCAGAGGAACTTGGGCGGATGAAACCCTTCTTAAGTGACTTGTCGATTTCTTCCTTAAGCTCGAGAAGGTGGTGTGGAGGCATCTTATAGGGATGCTTCGTAATAGGGGTAGTGCTTGACAGGCAGAAAATGTGCAACTTTAGAGAGTTGGTCGACGACGACAAGAATAGCATCGTGACCCTTCTGTGACTTGGGAAGGCCAGTTATGAAATCCATCTAAACCTTATCCCATTTCCACAGAGGAATAGGAAGCGGTTGCAGAATTCCAGCAGGCTTCTGATGTTCTGCCTTCATGCGACGGCAAACGTCACATTCAGCAAAATAACGAGCAATATCCTTCTTCATTTTAGACCACCAGTACGTTTGACGAAGATCACGATACATCTTGGTGCTACCCGGATGAATAGACAGCGGTGTATCATGAGCCTCTTTCATGACCTTGTCAGTCATAAGCTCGAAGCGAGGTACCACAATGCGGTCTCGGAAATACAAGGTTCCATCTTCAGACAGCGAGAAATCCCTATACTTCTCAAGGTGAAGATCTTTCTTCATCGAATCAATTTCAGCATCTTTAGCTTGTGCACTCTTGACAGCCTTCTCAAGGTCTGGTTCGATAACCAAGGTATTTAGGTATCCTTGTGGAACTATCTCAAGATTTAGCTTTCGAAGCTCTTCATACAGGAGAGGTTGCTGCAGCTGGACTTCTAGTTCAGAGCAGTAGGATCTACGGCTCAAAGCATCAGCCATTACATTAGCCTTGCCAGGGGTATAAGAAATACCCAAATCATAGTCCGCAATGGTCTCCATCCATCTTTGCTGACGGAGGTTCAGAGAGGGCTGAGTGAACAAGTACTTTAGACTTTTATGATCCGTGTAGATCTCGCAACGATTACCGAGGAGGTAATGTCGCCACAAGGGGGGGGGGGGGGGGGGGGGGGGGGGGGGGGGGGGGGGGGGGGGGGGGGGGGGGGGGGGGGGGGGGGGGGGGGGGGGGGGGGGGGGGGGGGGGGGGGGGGGGGGGGGGGGGGGGGGGGGGGGGGGGGGGGGGGGGGGGGGGGGGGGGGGGGGGGGGGGGGGGGGGGGGGGGGGGGGGGGGGGGGGGGGGGGGGGGGGGGGGGGGGGGGGGGGGGGGGGGGGGGGGGGGGGGGGGGGGGGGGGGGGGGGGGGGGGGGGGGGGGGGGGGGGGGGGGGGGGGGGGGGGGGGGGGGGGGGGGGGGGGGGGGGGGGGGGGGGGGGGGGGGGGGGGGGGGGGGGGGGGGGGGGGGGGGGGGGGGGGGGGGGGGGGGGGGGGGGGGGGGGGGGGGGGGGGGCTTAAGAAGAGCTTCATCCGCCCTAGTTCCTCTGCCTGGGGAGCACCTTGTCTCTTTGTCAAGAAGAAAGATGGTACGAATAGGTTGGTTCAAGATTACCGTCCTATCAACCAGGCAACCATTCAGAATAAATATCCGCTTCCCCGGATCAATGATTTATATGATCAATTTGCTGGATCTTCGGTGTTCTCTAAACCCGACTTGAGGTTGGCTTATCACCAGATCCATGTTCGTGAAGAGGATATTCTGAAGACCGCCTTTGTTACTCGTTATGGTTCCTATGAGTACACCGTTATGTCGTTTGGTTTAACAAATGCTCCAGCTACGTTCTCCCGCCTAATAAATTATATCTTCATGGATTACCTCGACAAGTTCATCGTGGTCTATCTGGATGATATCTTGGTATATTCGAAGAATAAGGAAGAACATGCTGAACATCTTCGTCTTGTTCTGGAAAGGCTTCGAGAACACAAGTTGTATGCCAAGTACTCTAAATGTGAATTCTGGCTTTCTGAAGTAACCTACCTTGGACAGGTCATTTCCAAGGACGGTATCGCCATTAACCCGGAGCGTGTTCAGGCTATTCTTGACTGGACTCCTCCGAAGAATGCCAAGCAAGTGAGAAGTTTTCTCGGCCTTGCAAGTTATTGCCGTTGATTCATCGAGAATTTTTCCAATATTGCCAAGCCCCTGACTAATCTCCTTCACAAAGGCGTTAAGTTTGAGTGGACAGACAGATGTCAGGAAAGTTTCCAGACCCTTAAGGACAAGCTGACCTCTGCTCCAGTGCTTGCTCCTCCTGATTATTGCGAGGACTTTGTGATATATTGCGACACCTCTCGTTAGGGATTAGGCTGTGTCCTAATGCAAGAATGAAGAGTAATTGCGTATGCTTCGCGTCAATTGTGTCCACATGAAGAAAACTATCCAGTGCATGATCTTGAACTTGCTGGAGTGATCTATGCATTGAAGTTATGGCGACATTACCTTCTTGGTAACCGGTGTGAGATATATACTGATCACCAAAGCTTGAAGTATTTGTTTACTCAACCGAATCTTAATCTCCGTTAACAGCGATGGTTGGAAACAATTACGGACTATGACTATGGTATTTCTTATACCCCTGGCAAGGCTAATGTGATGGCTGATGCCTTGAGCCGCAAGTCCTATTGTAACAACCTCATGGTTAGGCGAGCTCAACCTCAACTTTATGCAGAACTGAGCAAGCTGAACCTTCGTATTGTTCCGCAGGGTTCTCTTGATAACCTTGTGGTACAACCAGACCTTGAGAAAGTTGTTAAGGATGCCCAAGCCAAAGATGCTAAAACAGATCTGATGAAGAAAGAGCTTCACCTTGAGAAGTATAGGAATTTCTCGGTTGCTGAAGATGGAACCTTGTATTTCAGAGACCGCATTGTGGTACCTTGCATCGAGCTTATGACTGACAAGGTCATGAAGGAGGCACATGATACACCGCTGTCTATTCATCCGGGTAGCACCAAGATGTATCGTGATCTCCGTCAAAGGTACTGGTGGTCCAAAATGAAGCAGGACATTGCTCGATACGTTGCTGAATGTGACGTTTGCCGTCGCGTCAAAGCAGAACATCAGAAGCCTGCTGGAATTCTGCAACCGCTTCCTATTCCTTGGTAGAAATGGGATAAGGTTCAAATGGATTTCATAACTGGTCTTCACAAGTCTCAGAAGGGTCATGATGCTATTCTTGTCGTCGTCGACCGACTTGTAACATCCCCAGATCCTAACCCTGTCATTTTGCTAATTAATTAGCCATGTCACCATGAACATCATAAAATAAAATGCATCTAGAAAATAATTCAACTTCAAATTCAAATTCCAAACTCAAGTCAAATTAATATTTCTTCAAACAACAAGACAAAAATGTTTAAAGTGTTGCAACTAATCCCAAAGCCATTATAAAAACAAAACCAGCATTAATTGAGTTTCCAAATTGACCCTACTATCCAAAATAGTAGCAAAACAACCCTATTTTAAATCATTTTCGTTTATGCAAAATCTAAATGAATTTAAAACAATCCCAATCTTTTTGTGTCAGTGAGGATTGACGTATAATATTTATTAGGACCAGTTGCACATTTTACAAAATTGGTTTAATGCCAAAAGGATTACAAAACAGAAAGTAAAACAGAAAACAGAAAAGAAATAAAAAGAAAAGGCCAAAAGGCCACTTACCTGTCACTGTAGTCGAGGCCCAGCCCAACTCCCCGGCCCGCCTGAGTCATCCCCCTCCTCCGTCGCCGTGTCGATGCGCGCACGGCTCAGATGCGTCGTCACTGGCCGATGCGCGACACCGCCGTGCTACAGAGCCGCTGGATTCCTACTTAACCTCGCCCAGCGCCCATCTGGCTAACCCTAACGCCTCGTCGCTCCTCCTCCTCCCTCACAGACTCAGATCCGCCGCTCCCCATCGCCACCGTACGCCACCATCGCCATGGCTGCGGCCTAGCCACGGCCACCGGCCTCCCCACGGCCAGCCAAGGCGCACACGAGGACCGCCGCCGTCGCCCTCTTCGCCTACGAGGACCCACAAGAGCTCAGACGCCCTCGAGCCGCTGCATTCGTCGAGGATCACCGGATGCATCTGTCGCACGCCGCCGGTCGGAGCGCTCGACTCCGACCGCCTCCGGCCTCCCCGAGTACTCCCCTGCATCCGCTGTGAGCACCGCCTCCTTTCCCCTCTCTTCACGCCTTCGATTACGAGCTCTAGCAAGCTTCCCCGCCATGACCGGAGCTCCGGCTCCGCTGTCGTGCTCGTCGCCGGCGCCCTGGACGGGGGGGGGGGGGGGGGGGGGGGGGGGGGGGGGGGGGGGGGGGGGGGGGGGGGGGGGGGGGGGGGGGGGGGGGGGGGGGGGGGGGGGGGGGGGGGGGGGGGGGGGGGGGGGGGGGGGGGGGGGGGGGGGGGGGGGGGGGGGGGGGGGGGGGGGGGGGGGGGGGGGGGGGGGGGGGGGGGGGGGGGGGGGGGGGGGGGGGGGGGGGGGGGGGGGGGGGGGGGGGGGGGGGGGGGGGGGGGGGGGGGGGGGGGGGGGGGGGGGGGGGGGGGGGGGGGGGGGGGGGGGGGGGGGGGGGGGGGGGGGGGGGGGGGGGGGGGGGGGGGGGGGGGGGGGGGGGGGGGGGGGGGGGGGGGGGGGGGGGGGGGGGGGGGGGGGGGGGGGGGGGGGGGGGGGGGGGGGGGGGGGGGGGGGGGGGGGGGGGGGGGGGGGGGGGGGGGGGGGGGGGGGGGGGGGGGGGGGGGGGGGGGGGGGGGGGGGGGGGGGGGGGGGGGGGGGGGGGGGGGGGGGGGGGGGGGGGGGGGGGGGGGGGGGGGGGGGGGGGGGGGGGGGGGGGGGGGGGGGGGGGGGGGGGGGGGGGGGGGGGGGGGGGGGGGGGGGGGGGGGGGGGACCCACTGTGTACCCATAGCAATTTAATAATTAATATTTTCGAAATATAAATAATCTGTAAATTCCAGAAAATGATTTAAACATCAGAAATTCATAGTAAAATATCCGTAGCTCAGATCAAAAAACTTTATATATGAAAGTTGCTCAGAACGACGAGACGAACCTGAATACACTCTTCGTTTATCTGTCACACACCCTTAACTACCTGAACACGTAACCTTCCCCTCTGGTTCATCTGTCTGACAGATGCCCCGAGCCGGGAAAATATCCCAGATATTTTCCCGCTTTCACTGCGATGTGTATCACCGCGTTAGGTCACCCCTAACACCGCGTAGTGCCATGCCTTGTTAAGAAATTGCTTTTGTTGTAGTGTATTTATATTGTTTCTTCTCCTCCTCTTCTCCCCGATAGACTGCGAGAGCGCTGATGATCCGGTGGACGACTACCTCACAGTAGAAGTTCCACTTTTGTCTGCAAAGCAACCAGGCAAGCCCACCCTTTGATCATCCAGATATCGCCCTTTCTATTTTCTCATGCTTGCATTAGATTTTGCTACTGTAATTGATTGCTCCTATTCTGCTGCATAGCCTGTTTATTGTAACCTACTATTGATACCTGCATGTTTATCCTAAACTGCTTAGTATAGACTGGGTAGAGACCCATCAGAGACCCCCACTTTATCCCGACTGCCCCGCTGGAGTATCAGAAGACCCGACCAATGGGATCGAGGGGGGGGGGGGGGGGGGGGGGGGGGGGGGGGGGGGGGGGGGGGGGGGGGGGGGGGGGGGGGGGGGGGGGGGGGGGGGGGGGGGGGGGGGGGGGGGGGGGGGGGGGGGGGGGGGGGGGGGGGGGGGGGGGGGGGGGGGGGGGGGGGGGGGGGGGGGGGGGGGGGGGGGGGGGGGGGGGGGGGGGGGGGGGGGGGGGGGGGGGGGGGGGGGGGGGGGGGGGGGGGGGGGGGGGGGGGGGGGGGGGGGGGGGGGGGGGGGGGGGGGGGGGGGGGGGGGGGGGGGGGGGGGGGGGGGGGGGGGGGGGGGGGGGGGGGGGGGGGGGGGGGGGGGGGGGGGGGGGGGGGGGGGGGGGGGGGGGGGGGGGGGGGGGGGGGGGGGGGGGGGGGGGGGGGGGGGGGGGGGGGGGGGGGGGGGGGGGGGGGGGGGGGGGGGGGGGGGGGGGGGGGGGGGGGGGGGGGGGGGGGGGGGGGGGGGGGGGGGGGGGGGGGGGGGGGGGGGGGGGGGGGGGGGGGGGGGGGGGGGGGGGGGGGGGGGGGGGGGGGGGGGGGGGGGGGGGGGGGGGGGGGGGGGGGGGGGGGGGGGGGGGGGGGGGGGGGGGGGGGGGGGGGGGGGGGGGGGGGGGGGGGGGGGGGGGGGGGGGGGGGGGGGGGGGGGGGTGCTCATCGACCGCATACGCAACGTGCAGGAGCGCCCGGGGCGAAGGCCCAAGACCCCTGGGGGCATAGGTTAGTCCGGCGTGCTGACCTCTCTGTTTGGTATTTGGTCGGATTGTGGCGTATTGTTTGGCCGAGGCCGGGCATGACCCAGTAAAGTGTGTCCGCCGGAGTTAAGCAAGCGTGGTGGGTAAGTTGGTGCACCCCTGCAGGGAAGAAAACATCTATCGATAGCGTGTCCTAAGGTAACGGACACTCGGAGTTGTATCCCGATTGATACAACTAGAACTGGACCCCCTTGAGATGATTGGCACTGGGATCGCTTTCTCGCAGGGAGTCGAGGAAGGATCTCTGGGCGAGACTGCTACATGACACTACTACTGGATAGTATGGCTCTGGGATTGCTTTCTCGCAGGGAGTCGAGGAAGGATCTCTGGGTGAGGTTGATAACACTACTACTTATATATTGTGCTGATCTACTCTCTTCTAATGCTGCAAGACCGCTGAAGATGCTAGTCTTCATTAGGACTTGGCCTTCTCTCTATTCTGGCATTTCTGCAGGCCAATCCACATACACAGCCTTCCCTTGACAATGTTGCATATGTAGTGTAGATCCTTGCTTGCTGAGTACTTCGGAGTACTCACGGTTGCTTTGCTTTCTTTTTCTCCCCATATCAGTTTGTCGTGACCAGATGACAGAGCCGCTGGGGGGGGGGGGGGGGGGGGGGGGGGGGGGGGGGGGGGGGGGGGGGGGGGGGGGGGGGGGGGGGGGGGGGGGGGGGGGGGGGGGGGGGGGGGGGGGGGGGGGGGGGGGGGGGGGGGGGGGGGGGGGGGGGGGGGGGGGGGGGGGGGGGGGGGGGGGGGGGGGGGGGGGGGGGGGGGGGGGGGGGGGGGGGGGGGGGGGGGGGGGGGGGGGGGGGGGGGGGGGGGGGGGGGGGGGGGGGGGGGGGGGGGGGGGGGTCATGTGCATTTGCGTGTATGATTAGTGCACGATTAAGCCGGGGTCGTCACAGTTAACTCATAAGAGTTTGGAAAACAACATAGTGGTTGTTATTTGGAATACATTTGACATAAGGTTCACATGCAAGTTTTCAAATAAGAGTTCATCACATAGGGAGTATGTGATGTTAAGTTGTGGTTGTCAGATCCATTCAGACAGAATCTCAACAACAGAGTCAAGGTCTGTGAATCTTGGGTAGCCAAGTTCATGTTCAAGTTTGAATGACAATTCAAACTTGTTGGCCTTTCATGAGCTTGAATACACTAAGGTCTGAAAATGATAACTTGGTCTGGTTTCCAACTCAATTTGGATTTGAATTGGGGTTCATCTTATTTGAATTCAAGTTGAATTGAGTTGAACTGAGATTTGATTTTAATTCAAATTATGTTTGAATTATTTCGTAAAGTCAAACACAAATCCAATATAATTACTCTAGTTTATTTATTTGATTTTAGTTGAAACTAAAGTCAACTATAAATCCAAGATCATTTACTAAGTGCAAATAGTTTTCAAACTTTACTAAATTTTAAACCAAATTTAATTTGAGTTCATCTTTCCCTAAAGTCTATTATTAACCCCAAAATATTTACTAGGTTTAACTTGATTCACTGAGTCATTTTGCAAGAGTTTATTCAAATTAAAACTAGGGTTTTAAAGTCACAACCAAACTAGTTGAATTTAATTCAAATTAAATTCTCTAAAGTCAAATAATAATCCAACAATATTTACTAAGGTTCATTTTAGGTTTCTGAACCTAGTTGCAAAATAATTATTTAATAAACATTTTTATTTCAAGTTAAACTGGATCTAGGTTTAAATATTGTTTGAGTTATAGCTACTATTTAAATATATTCAAATTCAATTTCTAAATTATATTAAAATTGATTACAGTAGCTAAGTTGAAACTACAATTCACTAGGTTGAATTTGCAAGAAGAATCAATTTAACCAGATTTATAATTTGCAAGTTATGCCCCATTTAAATTTCAATTCATTCTATTAGAATTCAAATTTTAAATTATTCAAATTCTAAATTTTATTAGCCTAGGTGAAAGTGCATTTCATGAGGATCATTTTGCAAAAAAGAATCACTCAATTTGGACTTACAGATAAAAAGTTGTGAAGGTTTTAAGATCTAGGGGGTTTTCTGTAAAAGTGCCAATTAATCGGATTAAACAGAAAATCTTCTAGATAAGGTTTTGGATAAGGCTGGCCATGTGGCACTTTCTAATTGGCCGATACTGTTTTGGGTTTAAGTGATATGTGCGGTGCGTTGGATCTGAGATGGGCGGCTGAGATTAGATGGGGAAAAACGCTCACCGGAGCTAGGTCGTTGGAGACTCGCCCGATCTTCGCCGGAAAATGCGGGCATGGCGGCGCTGGCCTCGGGGTCGTTGGGATGGCACTACAGGGGGTCTTGGGCTGCGCCGATGGCACGTACGGATGCAGCTCGGCGTCGCGGGTCCTCCAGTGGCCTCGGTTGCCCTAGGGGACGACGGAGACGGCATGGAGAGGCTAGCCGGAGATGGCCGTGGTGGTGGAGCTCTCGGGTGAGGATGCTATACTAAAAAACAAACGCGTTTGGACGCGGGCTTGGGTCAGTGAGATGCACGTGGACGAGATGAAGACGATGGACATAATGGCGGCGTCGGGCGCGGGCTTACCACGCCGGAGTTAATGGCGGGGCGGCGGTGAGGTTCGGGTGACAGCGAAGTCAATGTTCCAGAGGGCCTCGGGTGCGCGGACGATGTCCAGGGGACTCGCCGACGTGCGGTGGACACAGTGGTGGCTGTGGCTGGTCGGGAGGGGGTCGGGGTTGGCCGGAATTGCACCAGAGACGGCTAGGTCAGTGCGGTGAAGGCGGCGTCTCGGCGAAGCAGCTTACAAGCGATG